>RJWT010003920.1:0-28455 GCA_004365215.1 Cuniculus paca
TTTGAGACTTTTCAAATACCGTAAAATTAAGTTAAATAAAAATGCTCATATGAGATTGTCCTTAAGGAAACTGATGCTCAGAAAGATGTAACATGCTGAAATTATAGGCTGACAGTCTAAGACTAACCTTTTGTTCTGAATTAAAAAAATGTATTATTTTCTATCTCTATCACCTGGAGCTCTCATGTATTTCATGAGGAATCAAATGCTTAGTTAATATTCATACAAGTCATGCTTACATGACCTCAGACTCACATATGAAAGTCTGTTGTTTTGTGGGAAGCACCATCATTGTTTGTTTAGATCACCATTTTGGCCATTGGGTCCTGATCTACCAATAGCTTTTTTTGTTTTGTTTTTTGGTACTGGGCTTCAACTTACAACCTTGTGTTTGCCAGGCAGGCAGTTATACTGCTGAGCTAAATCCCTGGCCCAACAATACATTTCTACAGAGGAACATCCTGGTTTTAGAGGAACTCAGATTTTGGGTTGAGATTTCTCCAACTTCTCTTACTGTTCTGTAAAATGCAAGTGTAATGGATTTTGAAGAACATTTATGAAAACTATCAATGGTGTATACAAAACATTGACTCCAACAACTCATGTGCCTTTCTTCTACCATTGGCTTCCACCCTATCAATCTTCCGCAGAAGTGTTTTTTGTCCTACAGCAATGAGGTTTTCTGGTTAAAGCAGAGGGAAATCCCTTTTTCCAGAAGGAAGTACTATGGGGAGTAATTTTTGTTCCTGTAAGCATATGGACATTTTAAAAGTGTGCAGAACAGAGAGGGAAATTTGAAAGTGTTACTGGTTGTGATGGATACCAGGAGCCATAAAAATGAAAAAGACAAATGGTCTAGTTTTTCCTTTTTGTATTTTCTAAATACCAAACAAGCAACTTAATTATACCAGTCACTTATTTGGGGTACAGTGATTCTGATCAGAGAAGTAGCAACAAGAGGTTAGCACTATATCTTAAATTTTTAAAAACAAAACATTTAAATTTTCCCTGAAGGAGACACTGCTCGTTGGTAACCAGCTCAGAGGGAAGGCAGAGGCAGGCCCTGCTGCCATACACACTCCAGCAGCCCTTGGAACATTTCTGTCCCAGGTAACCAGCAAAGGCCATTATTGATTTCCTTTTATCTTGTTTTGAAGTCTTGTATTATGTTCATTGTTTTGTTTTGATTGTCTATTCTATTTTGTTTTGTTTGTTTTTATTATGTCTGATGATATAAACAGCTACTTTGAAGATGACAAGATGCAGTATGGTAGCCACTGTAGTATTTCAACTGCCTTGTTTTGAAGTTCTATATTGCTTTCATTGTTTTGTTTTGATTGGTTTTATTCTGTTCTGTTGTGTTTGATTTTATTATGCCTGATATTATGGGAAGTTATTTTGAAGATAGCAAGGGGCAATATGGTAACCATTGTTGGTTTATTTTTTTTTGAAGTCTTGTATCACATTCTTTGTTTTGTTTTGATTGAATATTCTGTTTTATTTTTTATTTGTTTTATTCTCTTCAAAATAAAAAAAATAATTTTTCCCTGAAGTTTCCTGTATCAGCTCCCACTAATTGCAGCTATATAGCAGCTCCTCTTTGTTTATGCATTATAGCCTTAGAAATAGTTTAGCTGTATAATTCACCAACAAGTCAAATCTTCTTCATTTTGTTTTTCATAGTGAAAAGAATCAGAGAAATAAGCTTCACGGCTTCCTCGCATGTGAATTTTGGCATTCTCTAAGGCTGTGAGGTTTGATTGTGGTTTTGCCAAGGCTGCATTTCTGATAAATGCTAAGCAACTATCTTCAAACAGCTGCATTTATTTTGGATGCAGTGTTTTGTATGGCAATAGAGTGTTTATGGATGTTAAAAAATTTCCTTAAGCTTTTTGACTTTCCAAATTTTTTTGGATATTAAGTGTTTGATTTACTATTTTTGAAGGGGAGTTCAGTGGCTTTATACTGCAGCTAAATTTGGAATGGAAGAATATGGTAGAGACCAGTGCTCTATGACTGCAAGTAATCTTTCCTTATTTCATTAAAATATTGAATATAATGGTAATTTTATGTAAGTAAATGAAAGCAGAAGCTAAAACAATCTCCAAAACAAGTACATATAATATTTAGGAGACAGAATCTATTGTAGTCTTCATTTTAACTGGAGGTATTTTTTTGCATGAAATTTGAAAAATATATACATTGCCATATCTTTAGAGCATTTTGGCAAATGTATTTTTAAAAAGTTTTACCAAGAACTTGTACATATATATACATATGTATATATGCTCATTTTGTGATGGGAAGGCAGAACTCAGGAGAAACCTGCAGCAATGACTGTAAAAACCTGCTTTGGGTCAGACAAACATGGGCTTCCCAGGGAGACTTGTATTTTTACTGAAATGGTACTACACTAATATTATTAAAGTTTTGTCAAGTCTCACTATAGTTCATATTACTATACTAACGTTACTAAAATTTTACCAAACCTTGTTATAGTTCTGTTCACTGAGTTAAATGATTTCTAAGTAGTTCAATCTGGCATTCTCCCCAGTTTACTTTATACATATCTCCTAATAGTAGTTATGGAATATTCTTCTACTAATTAGAATCAAGAGTTCTGTTTTCAAGTTTGTGTAAACTATGTCATTACATAGAATTTGTTTAGAAGGTAAAAGTCAATGGCTTATGAATTAAAGTATAAGGTATACTCATATACTGTAATAAATTTTTCATATTTTAGATATATAATAAATGGCCAGATATAAGCTTTCATTGAAACTTTCCTAATATTGAGGCTTCTAAGAATCGAGAATTGATGAACAGAATACACCATTTCCTTTGTCCTATTATACTACTACCTTTGTCAAAAATTTAAAAATACAAAGAAAGTATGTGAAAGTTTAAATGAATATTAAACTTACTTAGTAGGTTAAATTGAAAGAAGTGAAGGGAAAAGGAAGAATGGAGTAATTACCATTGAAATTACCAGCAAATTAACTTGCCTTGTCCAAATTCCCAAGTTGTCTTTGCTGCTTTAGCAGTAATCAGTAAAAAATACTCTTTGCTTCTGCCACCCAGAAAATCTCTTATTATCTTCGTTTTACCTTCCTTATATTTAAGAGCTTGATTAACAAGCAAATTCTTATTTTTGAATGTAGTCAGGCAGAGTTCTTGGAGAGCATAGTTTGGGCCCATAAGCTTGGACTGCCTTCTCCTACTTAGTGCCTGATGTTTAATATTGGTTGAATGAGTCATAAAGTAGTGAGATCTAGATTTTTTTTAAATAACAGAACCTATTGTGAACATTTAATGAATATATTTCAAAACTGTATAATTTTATCAACTAAAATCAACAAATTGAAAATCAACAGAATATTTTTAAAAATTATGGTTACTGAGATTGCTTCAGGCAAACAAGATTACAATAAGTACGTACCATCTGTCTGATTGGGTGGCAGCCAATCTCTCCAGCATTTCTCAGAAAATTAGACTTCTAAATCTGTAATGAATAACTGATTACAAAATGATTGTATTTCTATAGATGGTGCTTACTTATACTTTCATTACTACTTAAGACATAAATATGTTCCAATATAATTCATAATCCTTTCAAAAATACTCAGAGGCTCTCTTCTTTCTAACAAGAGGAAAATTATTTCCTTGTATAACTGCAGGTCATATATCATATTGATTTGGTTTACCTAAACTAAATTCTTATTCCTTCTTGAAACCAAGAAATATGTATTTTTATAGCTATCATTTCAGTAAACATTTCGCTTGGTCCAGATACTAGATGTCTGTTTTGTGAGACAAAAGATAAATCTATGGTTTCAGAGTTTCCAAGTCTTCTAGACACATATGGAAATTTCTTATTTTCCATCTCATAGCAGGGTTCAGATCTCCTGGGATTGTCATTTCTCCTGTTTTACTTGCTTATTCTTTTTTCAGATTAAAAATGATTAATGACACTTCCATACTACTGCTCGCTCTGTCATTATGCCCAGTCACTCGATCCTGTTAAGAGATGATTTACCATATGGCTGTTTTTTCCTCCTATTCTACAATAAGAGTGTCTTGTTACCTAAGGGTGTCTCTTCCTGCCACCTTTGCCTTTACTTTTTGCCTACCTCTGGATACTACCAGTGGACACCCATTTCTGTTCTGGGGCTTTAAGGACTTCATACTTTCTGAAGAAAATTTTCAAATTTCAGATTCAGAAATAGGTCATTGGGGCATGAATTTGGAAACTGGATCTAGTCTCTGGCACTTTTCTATTGGGCAGTTCTTCTGCAATCTGCTTTCTGGATAGCATGAATTGAGGAGTTTTCCTTCACCAGGCCCTTCTTAAGTTTCTGCCCTGAAGTCAGATGACCATGGACTGAAATTGCTGAAGACATGAGCCTAAATTAAACCTCTCCTCATTTAAATTCCATTATAGATACTTATGAATGGAAATAGGATTTGACAGATTTTAAAATAGTCTTTTAATAGAGTTCTTGTACCAAATGAATGCTGTGAATAACCAATTTGGAACATTTTGAGATTATCACAATGAGATGAATGTAGCATGACCTTAACCAGAGAGAGAGAGAGAGAGAGAGAGAGAGAGAGAGAGAGAGAAAGGGACAGGGACAGGGACAGGGAGAGGAAAAGATGATAAGAAATTAGAAGGCAGACTACTTTTGGAGATAAAGAAATCCAGAGGAAGGATAGGAAAGGAAGAGGAAGGTAATGGGATTGAGAATGATGAGGACATCTTGAATGCACATAACAAATTCCCAAGATGAACTTCACCTTTTTGTATTACAAGTGAGCACAAAAAGAAAGGAAAAGGAAAATTAAATGAAGTAGAAAAGTAGTTAGATCATGTAAAGAAACTAAAACTTTCCACCACATTTTTTTGTCCAGACCAAATATTTTCCTTGAAAAATAACCTTCAGGCATGATCAGAAGGATGCTAGTAAACCAGACTTCGAAAACCTAGACTTTCCTGGAGAAATCATTAACCCACTGTAATTTCAGGCAGTTGTAAGACAAATGGAGAGGTTAACTTTGTTTAAAACATATATCTGGGCTATCTGACATATACTGGCAAAAAAGAAAATTACCCTTTTGGAGCTAAAATTTAGATAGGCTTTGAACCTAAACCACCTATCATGCACAAGCCCAGTGGATTCTTTTGACCTAAATCTGTGGGTCTTACCTGGTCCCATTGCTTTAACTACCATCTTAATGGACTTATTTAAAACAGTTTTTTCATTTACTTTAACAGAACTTTACTAATGAATGACAAATACCGTGAAGCTGATAAATTCACTGAATCCTATCAGGCATTCAGTTCCTGATTTCACAGAGTGTATGTGTCAGTGTGAGGCAGCAGAAAAAAATAAGTGGTGCATATACAAACATGATACCTCAAGTGGTGATCAGTGATGGCGAATCAGTGAGAAGTGTAAAGAGATTAAGAGTGAGAGATTGGGGTTGAAGTACTGTGGTTTTACATAACATGATCTTATGAGCTGAGCTACATTAGACCTCGTGGGTGTAGAATGTGCCATTTACAGTACAGCGATGATGAGATAGGACCAGTTTGAATGTGTTTGAAAAGCATCAAGGAGGCCAGTCTGACTATAGCAGAATAAACAAAGGGCAGCAGGGCAAAGGTGATTTCTGAGCAGTAGCAAGTGAACAGATCATGTGGGGCTTTGTAGGCTCCATCCAGACTTCTGAACTAACTTAGAACAAAATAGAAAAATATTTGGGGGAAAATATGATCAGAAAAGTGTCTGATATAGTTTCTACAAAGATCTCTATAGTATGGGATGGGGATGAGAAAGGCAGAATATCTGGCAGGTGTTGTGATCATTGAAATGAAAAAGATGATTGCATTGGATTGATAGATTAATGCTGCAATGAAAAGTGGTTTGATTCTGAATATACTGTGGAGATGAAGCAAGATTTTCTTACTGGAGCTTTAACTCAGTGGCCTAAGTGCCTGCCTGAAAAGCACAAGGTTATGAGTTTGATCCCTGGTACAAAAAAAACAAAAAAAAAAAAAAGCAAGATTTTCTTAAGAGTTGGATAGTTGGTAATAGAGTATGAAACAAAGAAAAGAATCATGATAAGTCCAGGGTTTTGGTCTGAGGCATGGAGTTATTGTTTCCTGATATGAAGAGAGAAAGAGTACAGAGGGAATGATTAGAAATTAAGAGTGCATTTTGGGTTCATTAAATTTACACACATGCAAACATTTGCACTCATGTAAATAAAAGGTCTTGAGTAGGTAGCTGGATACATAAGTCTGTAGGTTCACAGAAGAGGTCCACCTGAAGGGGGAGGTTTTGGTGGATGGTGGATAGTTAGGGCTGACATTAGATTTTGTCACTCATAGGCCACAGAGCACGACCATCAGATAATAATAGCCCATAAAGCATGGAAAGCATATTCTGCCTGGTACTACTTTGAGGTTATATGACGTCAAGGAAAATAAATCTTACATATTTATTTATTCATTCATTCATATTTATTTATGTATTCATTCTTTCTTCATTAGTAAGAGGCATTAAAAGGTTTATCAGGCAGAATTTTAGAAGTATACACACAGAATGAAATGTGGGTCCTCAAGAGAGAGATACCTCACTTAGATTTATTCAAAAGATACATATTTAGTGCCCAGGCAAACCTTGTGCCAGGTATTAATAAGATAGTGAAGAGAATTTAGAGACAGAGCCAAGATTACTGAAAAGTTACTTCTTGTTTTCTTTGCCACAGAGAAGCATGAGGGCAGCAAAAGGTAAGCTGCATTTTGAGGTGTGTGAATCAGAGAAATCTGAAAATTGGTAAAGAAGTGACAGAGAGTTGGAAAGGCAACCTAGGGAAAAGAGCAAAGGAATCTGCCATTTTAACTACAGTCCTCTGGCCAGATGTAGAAGGTGGGGAGCTGACACTGCTGTCATAAGATCAGCATAGAAGTTGTAGAGACTCTGATCATAGGAGCACACTCACAGTCCTAACTGCAAGAATCTTCCATGGTACTTACAAGCTTTTAATCCATTTCGGGAAACTTACTGGACTAAAAGTGACTCCTCTGCTCTACAGATGGTATTCACTTTGAACTTCCTCTGAATCCCAGAACTCGGATTATTACAACAACCATTATTAGATACCACCTTGACTTAGGGGCTGGCAGCCAAACTCTTGGTCTTTCAGAAACTTGGGGTCACTGGATGGTTTGCTGAAAGAAAGAGAGCTCCCTTAGCATCTTGCAGCCTCAGGATTATGAGCTGCCATCACCACAAACCCAAATCCCAACTACATTTCCCCTGAGGGATATAAGAAAACTATCCTTCCCAGTAGTTATGGCTTCACCTGCTTTTCTCCACTGGGTGCTTGAGGAAACTCTCAATCAAGACTCGTAGCTCCAGGAATTCAGCTACCAGTGGCCCCAACTCCTGCTGATACCTACATTCACTTGGGAAAAACTAGGGAAGATCTCCTTCCCAACCTATGGCCTTAGGACTTTAAATGCAGGTGTAAAAACATTGCCTGCGCTAAGATTTATCTGGGAAGGGCCCGTCTTTGTTCTTTAGCTCCAGGACTACAACTATTGATGCCACAAGGCTGATTCCCACTAGAGCTTGCCCTACATGACCTATAGACATTTCTGCTTACATTCTGCAGATCCAGAACCTTAGATATGAAAACCACAAGCTCAAGTACAACTTGTATGACATCTACAGGAGCTAGAGAAAAAACCTCCTTCATGTCCTACACTGCATTCCTTTATGTCCTACATGATAGCTATGAATACCAGTGCCACAAACTCAAATGTTAGTTGAACACGCCCTGAAAAATTTGAGGAATTAAGGAATATTTTCTTGATAGCCCATGAACCTCAGACAACAGCATTGGTGTCAAAAGCCCTGGTACCTGTAGTGCTTGTTTCCTAGAACCTGGGAAAGTATCACATGGATCCCCAAGCCCATAAAAAGCACCCCCACCAAAACCTCAAGTCCATGTTTGCTTGTGCTACTAAGCTCAACACCACCTTTACTTTTGTTCATCCATCAAGACCTGGAAAAGTACTGTACCATAATTCTGTTACTGTTGGTCCCATAGGCTTGGATGCCTCCCATATTCTTCCTGAACTTTCTAGAGAAGATTTCATTCACATTTTGTGATTCAGGAACCACAGAAGTTGCAAGCCTTGATATAACTTGTTTGTTCCCTAAGGACCTAAGGATCTGGGGACAGTCCTCTCCACATCCCATGCCACCAAGACTATACTGTTGCCCATTTAAAAATCACATGCCATTAGGGCTTGATGGTGTACAGTTTGAAGTTACATACCCTTGAAAAACTGCATCCACTGCAAAGTTGTACAATTCTTTCAATGAACCACTGTAGTCTCAACTAATTAGGCCTTATAGACTCCTGAAATCAACCAAAGGTGTAAAGAAACTACACCTACACTGTGCTTTTGAGCTCCCTTATAACCAACTTCAAAGCACCTACCCAACAGACATCACATATGTTACATAGATGAAAAATATTTTCCTATGAAAGCTACTTTATAATCTTGGAAGAAACAAATGTTACACTAGATTTGCAGACAAATTATAAAGACACAAAAACCATAAAACTTCCAAAAAGTAAAGATCATTATCTGGAAAGATATCTCAATTTGAAATAAATCTATGAAATTTATGAAAAAGAATTTAAAATAATGATCCAAAGAAAACTTAGGAAAATATAAGAGTGTACAGAATAATACAAAGAAAATAAGTTTGAGAGATAAATGATAAATTAAACATAGAATTACAAATAATGTAAAAGAACAAATTAGAAATCTTTAACTAAAACCATCAATCAATTATATAAAAGCTAAAATAGAAATCTTCCACCAAAGACTAGAATAAAGAGTACAAAAACTTTCTGAACATGAGAATAAGTCCTTTGAATTAATTTAGTAAGATGAGAAAGAAGTGTGCATGTGAGAAAGAAGATGAAAATAAAAATAGGAAAAGGAAGAGTAAATAAAGAATAAAAATGCCTATGAGACTTTTAGAACATCATTTAACAAACTAATATTCATATTATGAAAACTCCAGAAGATGAAGAAAAGGAGAAACAAGGGAAATTTCATTTGTTTTGTGAAATAATAGCCTAAAACTTCCCAAATTTTCAAATAGATATGGATATACAGATAAAAGAATCTTAAAGGACTGAAGATAGGTTCAAGAACATCTTTACTACAGTGCATAATAGTTGAAATATCAAATTAGAAGACAAAGAACCCTAAAAACAAGAGAAAAGCATCAAGTCACTTAAAATGGAATGCTCATTAGCCTTACATCAGATTTCTTAGAAGAAATGTTATAGACCAGAAAAGAATGGAATGTTATCTTCAAAGTACTGAAAGTACTGAAGAAAACCTGCCAACCAAGAATATCCTAGGAAAATTATCCTTCAAAATTGAAAAAGAAATAAAATCTTTTCAAGATAATCAGAAACTTTGGATAATCATTCTCATTAAGCCAGTACTACAATAAATACCTAGTATGTAAAAGAGAAAGAAAATCAAACATTAGTATGGAAAAAAGCAGCATAATCACAGAAATGAATAATAAGAGAGGTGGAAATGAAAAAATATACAAAAGAAGCATAATACAATCAATGAAATGATTAGAGGAAATTCTTATCTATTAATAATAACATGAAATGTAAATGGATTACATTCACTAATCAAGAATATAGGCTTGCTGAATGCATATTTTAAAAACACTCAACTATATGTTCCCTGTAAGAAACTCACTTCACTGGTAAAGAATTCACATAGAGGGCCAGGGATTAAGCTCAGTGGCACAAGTGCCTGCCTGTTGTGAGTTCATTCCCTGGTACAAAAAAAAAAAAAAAAAAAAAAAAAAAAAAAAAAAAAAAAAAAAAAAAAAAAAAAAAAAAAAAAAAAAAAAAAAAAAAAAAAAAAAAAAGAATACACATAGACTAAAAGTAAAGAGTTGGAAAAAGAAAGACATACCCAACAAATGGAAACCAAAAGTGTGCTATGTTCTTGTCAAATAAAGCAGACTAAATAAACATGTTAAGTGTAAGATAATGAGTATATATTGATAAAAAAATCAATTTAGAAGAAAGTATAGCATTTGTAAATATAGATGCATCAAATACGCAATGGCCCAAATATATTTAAGTCAGTTATTATTAGATGTAATGGGAGCCATACACTCTAATACAAACATAGTAGGAGACTTTAACATTTTCATTTTCTTGGTGTACAGATCATTTAGACAGAAAATTAACAATGAAACATCTAAATTGAACCATACTGTTCAACAAATGTACTTAACAGTCATCTGCAGAATAATTCAATCAACAGCAATATTCTTTTCATCTGTGCATGAGAGGTTTTTCAGATCACATAAGTTAGGTCATGGTAAATTTTAAAATTGAAATCATATTGTATATCTTTTCAGGCCATAATGAAATGAAAGTTCAAATCAAGATAGAAGACCTTTATCTGAAGGACAGTTGACTAAGATTTGTGAAAGAAATTTGTGGGTTTTCTTTTCACTCTGTTGGAGATTTCTTTTGACATGCAAAAACTTTTTAACAAGACAAGATCCCATTGTTGATTCTGGGAAATGTTTCCTGTGCCGTTTGACTTTTGTTCATGAATTCTCCACCTACTCCTATGTTTTCAAGATTTCTACCTACTTTGTTTTCCAGCAGATTTAGTGTTTCTGTTTTACTATTTAGATCTTTGATCCATTTTTGACTTAAGTTCAGGGCATGGTGATAGGCTTGGATCTAGTTTTAGTTTTTGGCATATGGAAAGCTATATACAAAGAATTTTTAAAAAATCAGGCCATTAAAATTCAAAGACCCAATCCAAAAATGGGTATCTGAGATGAAAACGTACTTCTCAGCTGAAGAAATACGAATGGCAAATAAACACATAAAAAAATGTTCAGCATCATTGGTCATTAGAGAAATGCAAATTAAAACAAGTCTGAGATTTCACCTCACTCCAGAAAGAATGGCAGGATCAAGAAAACCACCAATAACAAATGCTGGAGAGGCTGTGGGGAAGAAGGAACCCTTCTCCACTGTTGGCGGGAGTGTAAACTGGTGCAGCCAAGGTGGAAATCAGTCTGGAGATTCTTCAAAAAGCTAGAATTGGAAGTCCCATTTGACCCAGCTATTCTGCTTCTGGGCATATTCCCAGAAGAAGTGAAATCACCATACCACAGTGATATATGTGCACCCATGTTTAAAGCAGCACAATTTGTAATGGCCAAATCTTGGAAACAACCCAAATACCCATCAATTGAGGAATGGATAAAAAAGATGTGATACTTTTATACAACAGAGTACTATTCAGCTATAAAGAAGGATCACATTGAGGCTTTTATAGGTAAATGGATGTGATTGAGACCATACTCATAAGTGAAATAAATCAAACTCACATGTGTAAACACTGCATCCTCTCCCTAATGTAAGAAACTGAAAGACTCAAAAAGATACAAAATCCCCAATAAATGTGGGGAAAAGGTTCTGAAGTTCAGTAATGCTTTTATTCTTTGATTTGATTGGTTTAAGTCTGTTTTCTGCTATTTGATTGCAATATGTGAGAATATATGAGCAGCTTTTTTGAAGAGAATAAGGGACATTAGGGCAGCTATTGTTGATTTCTTATTGTCTGATTGAAGGCCTGTAATACTTTCACTCTTCTGTTTTATCTGGTTTTATATTATTTTGTTTTGTTTGAGTTTATTGCGTGTGAATGTATGAACAACCATTTCAAAGAAAACAAGAGACTCTAGGGTAGCCATTGTTAATCTGCTGTTGTTTGTTTTGAAGACCTGTAATCCTTGCAGTGTTCTGTTCTGAAATGATTTGTTGCATTTAACTCTGTTTTGTTTTGTTTTGTTCTCTTTAAAGTAAAAAAAAATAAAGTATGTAGCTTTCTTTTAAAGAATGACCAATGACAGGATATAACTGACTTTAGCCAGAAGGAGTCCACATTTGTTTAAGAATAAATGATAATGTTTTCATTTTCTGTTTATTAAAAAAAAGGTACAAATCAACATGAAGAATGGAAGATATCTAAGTACATGAAAATTGAATAACATATTCTTAAATGACCACTGGATAACTGTTGAAATTAAAATAGAAGTACAAAACATTTTAGAAAAAAAGGAAAATGACAATACACTAATGAAAAATTTGTGGGATACAGCAAAGCAGTACTGACGAGTACAATTACAGAATGAATTTATACATCAGAAAATAGTAAGATCTCGAATAAACAAGCTAACAATGTACCTAATGGCTTAGAAAAGCAATAAAAATTAAATCCAAAACTAATTGAAGGAAAGAAATGATAAAGATCAGAGCATAAATATATAAAATCAAAGCTAAAAATCTAAGAAAGGTTAATGAAATAGAATTTGTTTGAAGGAATAAACAAAATTGACAAATCTTCAAGATTAAATGAAAAAGGCAACAGAACCAAAAGAATCATACATGAAAATCAGACAACTGATAATTGCAGAAACAGAAAGCATCATATGGAACCACTACGAACAATTATACTACAAAGCCTGGAGAAAATGGATAAATTACTGTACACATACAACCTACCAAAATCGAAACAGGAATAAATAAAAAATCTAAACAGAATAATGAGTAATGAGATAGAAGAAACAATTAAAAGTTTCCCCTCGAAAATATCTCCAGGACATGATGACTTTAAGGTTGAATTCAACAAAATGTTTAAAAAAGAACTAATTTCAATTGTTAAACTATTTCAAAATATTGAAATGAATGGTGCTATGACAAACTCTTATTATGAGGATGTTATAAAGATGCAACAACAACTTAAAACTAGAAAACCATCTCCTCAATGAACATAGATTCAAATAGTTTCAATAAAATACTAGAAAGCAAAATTCAACAGCACACTACAAATTTCCTCATAGTGACTGAGTATGATTCATTTCTGGCATGCAAACATAGCTCAATATGCAAATCAATAATTGTGATGTTCTACATTAGCATAATGAAGGATGACAATACAATCATTTCAATAGATGAGCCATTCAATAAGGTTCAACATTTCCTCATGATAAAAACCTCAGCAAATTAGGTATAGAAGTAACATTTCTCAAAATACTAATGCTTATATGTTAAAAATTCAGTCAATATACTGAAAAGGAAAAATTGATAGAGTTTCTCAGAGTCTAGAATATGACAGGGATGTCCATTTTTACCACTTTTATTTAATACAGTCCTGAAAGTTTTAACAGGAACAATTGTACAAGAGAAAAAAATAGGAAAGAAATAATTTAAGTTATTTATGTTTTTAGGTGAAATTATTTTGTATCCAGAACAACCCAATACTCTATCAATAAGTTGTTAGAGTTGATAAGTTGCTGTGTAAAATATCAACATATGAAAATTATTTTATACATTAATAATGAATCCACTGGAAAAAAATAGAGAAATCAATTGCATTTTCAATAGTTACAAAATGAAATGTTTATGAATAACTTAGTTGAAAGAGAAAGATTTCTACAGTGAAAATCATAGACTAATGATTAAATGAATAATGCAAGACACAAAAATAGATATCATTGTGCATGAATCAGAAGAGTTAGTACTGTAAAATAGTCACACCACCTAAAGTCATCTTTAGGTTTAATGCAATTTTTATCAAAATAAGAATGACTTACTTTACAGAAACAGAAAGCATCATATGTTTACAGAAAAAAAAGTTCTAAAATTTATATGTAACCAACAAAAGACCCCAAACAGCGAAGACCATCTTGAGGGAAAAAACAAAGAACAGCGCTGAAAACATCACAGTACCTGATTTCAAAACATGCTACATAGTTACGGTAACCAAAGTGGCATGATACTTGTGTAAAAACACACAGACAAACAAAATACAGTATTGAGAAAGTAATTTATGTTCATAGAAACAACTGATTCTTGAGAAAATCACCAAGAACATTTGGTGGAGAAAAATAGCCTCTTCAATAAATGGTGCTAGAAAATTGGATATGCATAGGTAGAGAAATGAAGCCAGATCTCATCTTCTCAAACAAAAACATGAAAATGAACTCAAAACAGATAAAAGACCTAAATGTCAAACTTGAAGATATGAGGTTACTTCAAAAAATACAAGAAAAACACTTCAAGAAATTGCTATAAGGAATAGTATTTTGAATAAGACTTCAAAGACGCAGGCAATAAGAAGAAAAAGAATGGAATTACATTAAATCAAAAAGCTTTACATAATAAAATAAATCATCAGTGGAATTAAAAGGTAGCCTACAGATTGGGATAAAATAAAAATTTATGTGACAAGAGATTGATATGCAGAATAATAAGGGCTCAGAAACTAGAACACTAAAAACCAAATAATTCAACTGAAAATGGGCCAAAGAACTAAATAGAAATTTATCAAAACAAGACATGCATATGACCAGCAAGTACATAAAGTGCTCAATTTCACTAATCTTCAGGGAAATGTAAATAAAACTAAAATTAGATATGATCTGACCCTACTTAGAATGATCATCAAAAAGACAAAAAATGACAAATATTAGTGAGGATGCAGAAAAAAGAAAACTCTTATACACACTCTGAGTGAGACTGTAAATTAATATAGCCAGTATACAAAGGACTGTGCCGATTTGTCTAAAAATAAAAATATGATTTAGCAAATCTACTACTGGATATATATTCAAAGAGGCCAAAAACATACCAAAAAAGATATCCGCAAGTTCATGTTTGTGAAAACGCTATTCACAGTAGCTAAGATATGTAATCAGTCCAGTAGCTATCAGTGTAGACAATGGATAAAGAAAATGTGGCATGCATTCACAATGGAATATTATTCAGCCATAAACAAAAGTTAAATCCTGTCATTTGTAGCAATGTGGATAGAACTGGAGGTGATTATGTTAACTGAAATAAGCTAGACATGGACAAATACTGGATGTGTTTTTGTTTGTGGAAACAAATAGAATAATGGAAAGGAATGGATTAGTGGTTACTAGAGACTAGGATTGAATTGGAAAGAAGGGTGGAGAGAAGCTGTATTAGTCACATTTTCCACTGCTGGACACACTGTGTGGTACAATTTAAAGGAAAAGCAGATTAGTTTGGCTTGTGTTTTAAGAAGATTTGGTCCATGATCAGCTGTTTCTAGTACTGAAACATCACAGCAGAAGGTGTAGCTAGGCAACCTGCTTCATTCATGGAGACCAGGAAGCAGGGGAAAAGTGTAGGGAGGAAGCCCAGACATAAACCTCCAAGATCCACCGAGCACATCCAGAAGTGTGTTCCGCTCCTCCAATCTCCCAGGTGGGTCCTAAAACCAATCAAATTGACACTGTCCTGCTTAACTACTACAGTTCAATTCAATAAGGGAGCTGAAATGTAGTTAGAGAGGAGACATTCCTTCCAGTTCTTATTTATTTATTTATTTTCTAACTCTTTTTTTAAAATTTTATTTTAAAGAGAATAAAACCAAACAAAATAAAACAGAATAAAACCAATCAAAACAAAACAGTGAAAGTTATACAGGACTTGGAAACAGGATAATAGGAAATCAACAATGACTACCATAATATCTCTTGTTATCTTCAAAGTTATGGCCCATACTATCAGATATAATAAAATCAAACAAAACAGAATAGAATAAAACCAATGAAAGCAGAACATTGAATAAAACAAAACAATCAAGTGGGACAAAACAAAACAGTGAGAACAGTACTGGATTTCAAAAGCAAGATAGAAGGAAATCCCCAATAGTTGCTATATTACATATTGTTAACCTCTTAATAGATGCTCTGACTACTGGCTTTAGGTCTGCAGAGTCAATCAACAGAAGCATTAAGTTGCTTTTGTACCTCAGTAGGTAACAACTCAGCCTGTGTTCCTCCAAATCAGCCAGTTGCTTATAGGGGTGAGGGGAGTTCTTGTCTCCCAACGTGCATGCCAATTGGCTCATGGAAAGAGTGAACTGACTTCTTGTTTCTCCTCCTAGGACTTGCATGGCTCTCCAGTTCTTATTTAGTAGGATAAGTAAAGGTTAAGACAGTGGATGGTATATTGCAAAATCACTAGAAAAGGAGAGGATAAAATTCTCAACACATAAAAATGATTTTTGAAGAGATGGGATGCTTATTACACATTGTATACATGTGTTGGACTATTATAATGTACCTCATAAAGTTATATAAATATTATCTCAATACAAATTAAATGAAATTAAATTTAGTAAAGGAACATAGGAGGAGTAACTGAGATATAATTGGAAAATTCTGTACTATAAAGCTCATCTATAGTGAACTTCAAAATACTAAGACAATTCTGAGACCAATAACAATTTTAATAAATATTTCTACCTAGAATTTCTATTTTTTGTTGTTTTTCTAAAGAATAATCTTAAATAACATTGTTAGAGTTATATGATATATGGCTCTACCTTCTAACATTAGTTATATATTAATGCAGTCTTGATAAACTGAGTGAAAATTACATTTCGGAAATGCATCTTTTAAGGCTGTAAAGGGAATTACAATTTTAAATTATCATAGAAACTTAAATATTAAAAATAGAATACAGTTTTTATTCCTCCAGAGATAGAATGCTGAGTTTGAAATTCTTGGCTAGCCATATTTATTGAAATAAAATTCAGGGGAAAATAGAATTCATTTTAATATAGGTTAAGAATGACTGACCTAATTGCATGTTAACTGCATTTTTCATATAGTTTGTAAAATATGGTTTCGTAGCTCATGAGAAGCAGTAAACTTTGGTAACTCCACTGGGTCAAATAAATATTAGTTTCTCAAAGAGATGGGGTTATGGCAACAGGGCAGGATGCATCACGAGGAACTGTTAATGATGATGCTTATTGACAGTCTAAAAACATGTTCTAGTCCGGTTAAAATTGACCCAAAGCCTGTTCATTTTCTCTTGTAACACATTTGTTTCCCAAGAGATGGCCAAGTGTGAGGCCAAAGTTTCCCCAGTGAGACCACTTTTTTTCCTGGCTTGGAGCAACTGCCATCCATTCTATTCCAGAAAGTGAAACATTAATGGCTTTTCATTTGAGAAGTTATAAAATTACTGGAAAGAAAAACTGGATGAATGTTTTGGCTCTTTTCAGAGATTTACAAACTGAAGTCCTGGGAGATTCCTTCAGCATAGATCTTATTGCGTAGGTCAGAAACCACCTCCCTTTGATTTCAGCTACAGAGGAGGTATCCCTCATTCTGTCATTTATGCACTAAGTCAGTTTAGTCAGTGGGGAGGTGAGACGTGCAGCACAGATACAAATGCACAAAACAAAAGGAGTCAAAATGACTGTTTATTTATTTGCTTAGACATTTATTTAGACCTTATACTTTCACTGTGAATGAGGCATAGAGAGGAGATGTCTGCTGCTGTGGGCTCTGCTGGTGAGAAAAGGGCTCTGATTTTTCTATATACAACTGATTTTGCACATTCGGCTAGAATAATGATCCCAGCGTGTTTTCAAAAAAAAGGTACAAGCTAAGAAATCTTTACTGTCTCTCTATTGCCAGAAACAATAAAGTCATACTTTTCAGCCTGGCATTCATTCAAAATCCTTTGCAAAATACTCCCTATACACCTTTGGTGTAACAATTTTTGGCATTGTTCATGTTGCTGGGTATAGAGCAATGAAATAGAGTGACATGTCCTCACGAGGCCTTACTTTCTCTTGTGGGAATGTAGGCATTCAACAGTCATGCAAATGATTAATTATAATGTGAAAGCAAGAACATATAAATAAAACTGAAATGGCTCTTAGCCTTGACAGTCATGCCATTAACTTTGGTCTTTTAAGAGTGTGTTTTCAGAAGTGGAGGGCCAGTTTCACAATTATAAGGGAAAAATCAAAGGAACCCACAGGATTTAGGAGGGTAAGGGTACAGTATGAATACTGGATACTCCAGCACCTGGCTAGTCTATGGCTCAATTTTGGTTATTCTTTCACATTTATTTTAGTGTATGCTTTATGGTCATAGTTACATTGAAAGGTGTCATTCTTATGCAAAATGGTGACAGCATAGAACAAAAATAAAAATTACTCTTTATTTTTCTAAAATTATTCTGTTCAAGCTGATGGGAAATGAAAACCGTTCCTGCTAGGAACCTCCAGTTCACAGATGTTTTGGTCCTCCTCATTTTCCTGTGTTCTCCCTTACCTGGTATCAGAATACTGGATGTGTATTCTCTTAATTCTGTACCTCAAATACTTGCTAAGAAGGAAAGAATATCCTTGAATTTCTTTAATGTAACTGAGTCTCAGTTACTTGGGGTTGCTATAACAAAGTAACATAGCCTGTGTTGTTTGGAAGCCAGTTTCTGGAGGTTAAAAGTCAAGAGCAGGCTGCCAGCATTGTGAGGGCTCTTTTTTAGTTTGTAGAATGTAGATGTCTTATGTCTTTGCATAGCTAAAGATAACAAGAGTCCCTGTGGTCTTTTATATAAGGACACTGTTATGGTTTGTGTCAAGGTGGCCCCCCAGGTCTCATACAGTCATGGAGGCAGCTGAATCTAGCATTTGTGATTGGTTGTCTAGCACTGGGATTTGTGGTATGAGTGCTGCACCCACCCAGGGGCAGAGCCAGCATACAATATAAAGGAGGGACTGAGGCATGTTTCTCTCTCTTTGGCCCTGTTTGCTCTTGCCTTGAAGGCTGCCAGGAACAGCTGCCCCTCAGCCACGCCACCCTGCCTTGGAGCCAGCTGAATATGTACTGAAACCTTCAAGAAACTGTAAGAAATAAACCTTTCCTACTTTCATTTTGGGTGTCATGTATTTTGTCTCAACAACCGGAGAAAAGTAACCACGACAGACACTAATCTCATGCATGAAGGCTTGACTCTCCTGACCTAATTACTTCCCAAAGGCCTCTCATTCTACTCATTATCACCTGGGGAGATAGTAGTTCAACAGATGATCATAGGAAAAACACAACATTTAGTCCGTAACAACAAGGTGCATGCTTTCTTATGCTTTTATATTTTTGAGATTTTCTTGCTCTCTAACACAATTATTAATATTTTTACCATATTTTGGCAATATTTTAGAAAATATATCCCTAAATCTTCAAAAATCTGAAATCAGTAGTAATATAATGAAAGTGGGGACAGAAAATGTCATCCCAATGCCCACAAACATGGACTTGACAGAACTTTCACACTACAAAGATTTAAGAACTTTTGCCTATGTTTATGCTAGCAAATTTCCATCTGCCTTTCTTGGGAAAGAAAAAGGCAGTTTCCACTATTTTAAGGATTACTTCCATGTTTTCAAGCCTTTTTTATCCTCTGTGATTCTAAAAGAGATTGCTCCTCCCACCCCCAAATCAGCCTCGGTTGAAGTATGGTCAGTGTGACTTTGTAATGTAGCCTAGATCCAGGATTCAGGGTTCCACGGATGAGGCTGGAGTACCTCTTTTGTTCCACCGAATTTCTCCTTCCTTCTTTCATTTTGTCCAGTTGGATAACTTGTGCTTATTTGTTCACTAAGACCTTGAAATCCTGCCCAACTTTTCCAGTGAGACTATTATTTTTCCTTTTGTTAACTGCCTGTACCAAGGCCTCCCTGCTCCCTTCCCTAGGGTTTGCCTCCAAACTTCTAGGACCTTTTTTACTGGATAATACAGTACTGATATGATAATCTGAATCCCATATCTTAATGTAAGTTATTTCAATTAACTCTTGGAGAATCTACTATTCTCTCTCTCTATCTCTCCCCTCTTTCCCCCTCTCCCTCTCTTCTCTGATTATGGTTCTGACACTCCAGAACAGCTTGTTGCAGTTTGTCACTGTGCTCTGGAAGTTAAGGGAGATGTTGTAAAAATAGTTGTTACTGTATATATTTGGCATTTCTAAGGATTTGGCAGATATGTACAGGAAAAACCCCATTGACAAAAGAAATTAATGGCCAGAGGAATACAAGGTTTACAATTATAAATGAATTTGTAGGTGTTTGATAGTCTGTATGCTTTGGTGGAAAGAGCAAAACTTTACTATTGGACAAGTCTGGGGTCAGATTTCAACACTGTCAATTTCTCATTTTGTGTGTTTTGGCAAATTACCTTGCTCCTCTAAACCTTGATTTCCTTGTCTGTCAAAATCAAGGTTATAATGCTAGCTACTATTATTAAGATGAGAACTGATTAACACGCCACAAACTGTTAGCACTTTTACTGATAATAGATGAGGTATTTAGTTAGTATTTGTTTTAGTGCTAATCAAGTGCTGTCTCCAGTAGCATTCAGGCTTTCTTTCCAACTGCTTGATACTTTTAACAATGATTTCAATGAAGACATGCTTATCAAATATTTAGGTAACACAGAAATAAGAATAGACAATATGGTTAACACAGTTGGAATGGAATAATTGCATAAAACTTAGAGGGTGGTTGGTGTGTTGGCGCCTATCTTTAATCCCAGAACTCTTGGAGACTGAGGTGGAAGGATTTCAAACTTGAAAATGTGTATCTTCGTGACTCAGTGAGACATTATCTTAAAATAAGAAATAAAAAGTGGCTGAGTTTGAAGGCTCTAGTTTCAGTCTCCTACTCGGAGACTTCCCACTGTGTTGCCAATCAGAAATTCCCAGTCCAAAGTACTTGTCCTCCAGTGGCTCATTTGTGCTTTCTTGCTTCTTTGTAGGGACCATTTTGCTGAGATATCTAGACAGACTGCTTCTATGCGAGATCCCTCCAAAATGGCAACCAGTTCAAGCGCCACCTAATAAAGATCCTGTACTCTTGCCACTTACATCTTTTTCTTTGATCAGCCTCCAAATCCCCTGAGCCCACTACAGGATGACAGGGTGGAGGAGATCTAAGCTAGTGAAAGAACTTGTATGTTATGATGAACTGTTTGGGCCTTGCCATCCATGAAGCTTGTAAGCAAGGGACACATTGTCCTTTATATGTTAGGAAGTTCACGCTGGCTACAGTGAGGAGAATGAATTAACGGTAACAAGAATGGAGACAGCAATACTATTGTCATAGTCAAGTAAAGCAATATTGTACCTGAATGCTAAGGAGAAGCAGATCACACGGTTTGTGACTAACTGGTGATTGGAGGATGGATGGGTGAAAGAGAATGCAATATCAAAAAAAAAAAAAAAGAATGCAATATCAAACTGACTCCATGATTTCCTGGCTTGAATACATAAACACTAGTTTTGTCATTAACTTTGGCAAAGAAAGAACTCATAAGGTGTGGAGGATGTTAGGTTCAACACAGAGTAAAGTGACTTCTGTAGCAACAGGGCGGTTGAAGCTTTTGAAATAAATATCTTCTCAGAAGAGTGCGTAGAATAAGGTGTTACCAACATTGGAGAGGGAAACTTGAACACTGGGATTTAAGAAGATCAATAAAACATAAGTGAGGCAAAGAATAGAAGAAGTGAGAAGCACAAGGGAACTCAGTAAAGAGTATTGTGTAGAACTCAATGGTACTGTATTTCAAAATGGAGGGAGATCAGCTACTGGTCAACTACTGTACAGCTCAAGGCACAAAATGACTGGGAATTGTTTGAATAATTTTGGCAATCCTGAGGGTTACCAGCCTTCAGAGAGCATGAGCCAGAGCCAGAGCCAGCATCAGAGAGAAAAAAGGAGCGTGTGTGTGGGGGGAGAACAAGAAGGGAGGGAAAAAAGCGAGCGAGAGAGAGAGACACAGAGAGAGAGACAGAGACAGACAGAGACAGAGACATTCATCTATCTGATTACTTTACCTAGAAATAAACTTTATGTGATTAATGTTCATGATTAGTGAGGAGATATATAAAAAATAATTAGAAAATTAGGTTGTTAAATGGTTACATTAATTTTAGGAACCAAATAAATATAGGTGGTAAACTTTCAGGGATATAATTCATTGTTGAGAAAGCAGCAATGAGCTTATCTGAAATTTGCATTTGACCTGGTGAATTAAAAACCCCAGAGATACACTAGGCAATATGGAAAATATGTGTTATTTTATTTCATGTTAGCATATGTGCCTAATTATGCTTATTACCATAAAGGTATTTAGAAAAACTTTTATTTCCATAATAATTTGTAATGTTTTATGTCAGTACACATAATAATTATT
This sequence comes from Cuniculus paca, assembly GCA_004365215.1. Classification (NCBI taxonomy): domain Eukaryota; kingdom Metazoa; phylum Chordata; class Mammalia; order Rodentia; family Cuniculidae; genus Cuniculus; species Cuniculus paca. The sequence continues at coordinate 22,188 of RJWT010003920.1, forward strand.
GCTACAGATAGTTTGTTTTTCTAAAATGACTTTATACATTTTTTTTTTTTGTGGCACCAGGGATTGAACTCACGACCTTGAGCTTGCCGGGCAGGCACTGATGCCACTGAGCTACATCCCTGGCTCATGATTTTTATTCTTTATGATGTTTTATAATCATGTTATGATAAGGATATTTTGGATTCTCTTTTCAAAGAACTGTACATAGATTTCATTCCTAAAGGATACCTTATTATTATGTTTCTTATTGTTTTATTTTTCAGTGAGAATTTTGATTATAATAGTAATCAAATCTCTGTTTACACTTGAGAAAGTATGCTGTGTTGTATCTGTATGTCATTTACATATCACCTGTATTCTTATTTTTCTTTAAGGAAGAGAAATGGAATTATGTAAACTAGAAAAATTAAATCCAAGGAGGTTGATAAACATTAGTGTTGCTGGGGAGAATATTTCCAATGTTTGTCTGAAGCATCATTCCTCTTATTCTTTAAGAGGTCATACTTTATGTATTCTTTAAGACAATACTGCAGTGTGTTCTCTCTGTAGTGACTAACCCATCTTACTCTGGCAGTATTGTTTGCCCTGTCCTTTTATCCTATGTTGCAACACTCAATTGTTTTGTTGATATTTATTTGTATACTCTATGTTCCTCCAAACTTTGATCACATTGAAGGCAAAAAGTGACGTTTTCATCTTCATATTTGCAGAAGGTAGTGCTAGTACTGTAAATATTGTCCGTGAGTGGTTCACAAAAATATTTGTCAAGTTCATACTGACCTATTTTAGCTTTATAAGCCTCACTACACATTTAGGTAGGTGGGTGGATTATCTCTGTTCTACAGGTGTGGAAACTGATGGTCAGAATGTACATATCAGACAGACGCAGATAATGCGCTGAGGCTAACTTCTCTGTCCCATAGCATTCAAACACCTAACAGCTGTCCGATTATCTGATAAGAGTGGTGTTACTTATAGGAACCTTTCTCTATACTTTCTTATATTTGAAAATTTCATTTGAATTTCTTGGTCACTCTGATTTCTTTTTTTCGTTTTCCTTTTTGTCTCTCATTCTATGTAAAGATTTTGTGTTTGGTAAATTGTTTCTATTTGAACCTGGGGTATAGGAAATTGCATGGGGAAAATGACATTTTTGTTTTTACTCATCTTTAAAATATTTTAGCATTTCCCTAGATTATATATATAAGCAACCCAAGCACTAGGGTTAGTAGAATCTGACTTATTACCAATGTTGATCATTTGGTAAGGTCATTTAACATCACGGGTGTTGAAATTCTCCTGGAATATTATTTATACTCATCAACATATTTAATGTATAGTATTTACCAGAATTGCTATTAAAATCTTTTAATTCATATATAGTTATACATTGCTTAACAATGGGGATGTGCATTGTTGTTGATTTCCCTGTTGTGGAACATCAGAGTATATTTATACAAAGTAAAAGAGCTGTGATTTTATCACTAGATGTTACAATGTTATGAGACCACCATCAGATATGTGGGTCATCATGAATGGAAATGTAAGGGAGACTTTTATATTGTTAATAAAGGAGACATTTATATTGTTTCACATATTTAATTTTTAAATATTTTGATGTCTTTATTTCATCAAAAGTGTTTTTCTTTTTGATATTTTGCATTTTATTTTGTGTATTTAACAAGAGTATTCTGAGAAGGCAGACAGCTTTCACCACTGTCACAAATAATTACTACAAAAGAAAACCAGTTTCACAAAAACAGCTCAAAATAGAGGTAAATTATAAAGGACAATCTATGGCTTAGCTGAAGCATTACTATATTTACACATACTAAAACACACAGAGTTTAGGGAATTCTACTTTTGTCTACCTCCTAAGTCTTCTAGTGCTTTGTAAAATGTACAACGTGGGACACTATTAGAGATTACTCCAACATTAAGTGATATTTGAAACCCCCAGGGAGGGTTCAGTCTCCCACCCAGCAATGCAGCACACAGATGAAAAAAGACAAAAAGAGAGATCCGCAGTTGGAGGGGCTTTGGGATGACCAATGCTCTCAGTGGAACAAAGGGACATGAGCCATAGTGCTCAAAGCTTTTATTGGTCCAATCAGGGAGGCCAGTAGGGGTCACCGCAGAGTGCATGAGAAGAGATGCTTTGCAGGCATGGCATGTAAAGGAGAAACAAAACATGACAACACCCGCACAGAGGCCCTCCAATTACTGTGCAACAGATAACGAAGTTCGAAAGGCTGGCATATTTACTGCCAGGAAGGTATAATTCTTTTTGAGTCCCATGGCCTCAACTGAAATGTTATCTCACGTCTTAGCCCTGGAATCTCACAGGCTCCTGCTTGAGCCTCCGTTCCAGCATCTGAGCAGTTCTCACCTGCAAGCCACCACTTTGCCATCCTGAGACACACTGTCACCTTGGCTGGACTTAGTCACATTCTTTTTTTTTTTATTATTATTTTGAAAAGAATACAATCAAACAAAATAAAACAGAGTAAAGTCAATCAAAACAAAGCAATGAACATGGTACATGACTTCTAAACAGGGTTAAAAGCAATCGATAAGACTACCATAATGCCTCTTATTATCTGCAATATACCTGCCCATACCATCAGGGATAATCAATCCAAATACAACAAACTAAAACAGTAGAAACAAAACAAAACAAAACAAAGCAGAACTTTAAGGGAACATCTGCTTCTATGTAGCCAGCTCTGCATATCTCAGTAAATAGGATTGAAGTAAAAGTCAGGTAAAAATGAAGGCAAGGGACTTCATTTGTCAGAGGACCATTATATTTTGCAAAAACTGAGAATACACAGTCCTTTCAAAATTATGAGAAATATTGCAAGATTTCCATTACTTTGGATATGTTAGGGTCTTTATTGTTGCTATGAACATGATCTATTAACTAACTTTATTTAAACATGTATCATGGTAGAAAAAAGATAGGGAAGGGTGGAGAGTACTTTCTTATATTCCTATGAGTGCTGACCACTTGTCTTTCTTTGCAGTTTTCCACATATGTGGCTCTGGCCTTATTTACAACTTTTTTTTTTTTTGTGGCACCGAGGATTGAACTCACGACCTTGTGCTTGCCAGGCAGGCTCTTAGGCCGCTGAGCTAGATCCCCGGCCCTTTACAATTTATTTTAAGTCAGTCCTCTAAATAAGATTTTTGGTGAGAATGCAGGCCACTAGAATAAATATACATAAATAAGTACAGAAGAGTTTAGAAATTTGGAATGCTCAGATGGATAGATTCACTCTCATTTTCTGAGTTTTGACTCATTTTTAAAGCCCTAGAGCTAACTGAAAAAATGTCAAGTGAAAAAAATCCATTTATTTTAATGTGAAAAGTGATGATGCATTCTGTATCAGCCTCAGACTAAACAAAACCAAGAACAATTAAATATACTTAAGACAGAAACACAAATTTGAAAGTAAATAAGGATGATGGGTAAGACATAATGTAATCACAGCTTGTTATACTTTCCAAAGAAAGAGAAGAATACTGGAGAAAAGTGAATACTTGCTGGGGTTGAGGTGACAAGGCATTGTTCCTTGGGAGGTTCAAGACTATATCATTAACTTCTTTAAATGTTCTTCTATAAGGAAACCATTATACATATTAGTTTCTTGTTGCTACTATAACAATTCACAAACTTAATTGTTTAAAAACAAATTGAGTTTGTTCTCCTACTGTTCTGGAAATCAAAAGTCCAAAATCAAGATGTATAGGCCTGAATTCTGAGTCTTCAGAAGAAAAACCTATTTCCTGACCTATTCCAGCATTAGAGGCTGGCTGTATTTCTTAGCTCATGGCTCATGGTCCATTTTCAAAGCTAGCAGTGGCTTGTCAAGTCTTTCATTGCTTTATCCTGACTTCTTCTTTGTAGTAAAATCTCCCTTGGCTTCCCTTGATGATTACATTAGGGTTAGTCAGCCTACCAAACTCAAGTTTATCTCTCTTTTAAATATCTGTTAAAATACGATTATAGATAAAAAAACATGTAGGTAAAAATCAAGGCTAAATATAAACATTCTCTGAAACATATGAAATACTAAAACCAATCAAATAGTCAAAGAAGATATGACCACAACTCCCCTCTCTTGGCGCATGTGTGCAAGGCAAATATTTAACCTCCATCATAACATAATTTTTAATTTTTTTAGATTTTCATGAATTAGATATTCTCATTTCAGTCAATTTGTTAGTTTTTACCCCAAAATAGAATGCTGAACTATAACTTCTTAAGGTATATTTGTTTAATGTGCTTTTTTGATGAGGTCATTAAACTGAAAAATAATAAGTCATTGATCAAAACTTAGTATAATGTTCCAAATTCAGTTTTGCCAAAAAGATGTAAATCAATTACTAAGAGCTTAATTCTCTATTGTTAGAAGTTTGTTAATTAACTCAGAATGATCAATTAAATATAGAAAGCAATCCAAACAATCCATAAAACAAATAATATTCATTCTTTTATCCAGCATTTTAAGGCACTTAAATATACAATATTTTCAAATCATTGTTTTGTCTGTGAGCTCCATTTATCATTACATCTTAAAAGTTTTAGAGAAGAATCCTACAGATATAACCATTACCTCCAATAACCCACTCCTTTCCAACACATAGTGTTTTCTTAGCAAAAAAGAGTATTTCTCCACAATTCCTGCCAAATGTACTTATTTTCTATTCCTCATCTCTTCCTGTTCTTTGGTTAAAAATTGGTTGGAGTAAAGGATAAGCATAACCTAAATTAAACCATTCAATTTTCTCTCTCTGGAACCTGAGTTGGAGTTTAGAGAGATTTGGTCAGTTTGCTGAGCATCTAGGACTTACAAGGGTATCTGAGCCATGATGGTTTTATTTTTAGGTCATAAGCTGATAGAGACACCTATATAGGACAGAGAGAGAGAGAGAGAGAGAGAGAGAGAGAGAGAGAGAGAGAGAATCATTTGGCTCCAGGGACAAAAATGAAAAGTAAATAAGTAAATACCTTGGTTTCCCAATAGTTTTTATTTCTGGTTCCCAGTCCTTCATTGTTGCTACTTTTTGGATTCTGTAAGTCTCCCAATAAATATATTTTTAGGTAGATTTGAGTTATTTGCATTCAACCATCTGTTGACTAATATGCACAGGAAATCTAAAGCCCAGACAGGTCAAGTATTTGGAAGGTACAAAGCAAGTTGTTAGAAGATCTGGGAACAGAGCCAGGATTTGAGACTCGTGTTTCAGTTCCATGCCATGGAGCAGTTGGCAGGATTCAGGGTAGGGAAAAATTTCTCCAAGAATCTTTCTGTTTTCCTTATGCCAAAGCTTTATGTTTCCTTGAGAATTCTGAAAGTGATCTTTAATTTTATGAATATATTTTCTCACATGTAAATATTTGTAGATGGCTACTCCTCAGTTTATTATTCTTCGACCTAATTCTGTAGTGCAGATAAATTTTGTAATTGGAAGTGCAGAAGGTATCCCACTATTGTTTAAAGCCCATACATGCCTAGTGTTAGTGCTTTAGGAACAAGACTATCCAAAACCCCAAACTTGAAATTTCTAGAGTAACTAAAGGAATGAACGCACTCAGCACTGAAGAACTGTACCAGAAGATACAGACTCTTAGGAACCACGATGTAAGAGTTTTAGCACAGTAAGAGGGTTTTCTTTTTACACATGGAATATTGAAATCAACTTCTTTAGTATATATTCCTCAGATTTTCCATATTAAAATGTCAAAGCACAACAGTTTCCTACATTTATTAAAATACACTCTATTAGCCAAATTCAGATAATATGGTTTCTGTCTAAATTCCTGTTTGGGAAATTTAAGAATAGTTTGAAAAATAAAAGCACAATAAGTAGACTGCTGTGTCTAACATATAGCTATGTAGAAAAAATTATTGGGAAAGTATTTTCCTTTTCCCCACTAAAGATTTTTTCTAAAAAGTTAATTGGATCATAATAATTATAATATTTATAGGGTACAGTGAAATGTTTCAATATATGTATATGATGGAATGATCAGGTTAGGGCAATTAGTGTATCTAGTATCTCAAACATTTTATTATAAATTTTGCTGCAACAACATTAAAAATTCTTTCTACCAGCTATCTTCTATGGAAATCAGTGTGGGGATTCTTCAAAAAACTAAGATTGGAGGTCCCATTTGATCCTTCTAGGTATTTTCCCAGAAGAATTGAAAACATCATACCATAGCAATATATATGCACCCATGTTTATAGCAGCACAATTT
>RJWT010003921.1:0-34909 GCA_004365215.1 Cuniculus paca
CTAAGTGAGACTGCCTTGGCTCTTGTAGATGTAGAGCAGAGAAAGGCGGATTGGACAATGTTGCTGCACCCAGGTCCCTATACTCACCCACAGAGATTGTAGGACAGTAACAGGGATTCAGGGCCCAGTGCCAGCAATGCCTGGCTCACACATTGCCCACTGGCCTCAATACCTAACCAGGCAGCCTCTGGTTGGAATGCCATGATGATTCTTGCTTAAAAAGAGAATGGCCATACAGCCTACTAGCCTGGAAGGGATGCTGGGGAGCAGAGGGCGTGGCAGTGGGATAGCAAAAGCGCAGAAGCAAAGAGGGAAGAACAAAGGGAGCTCATGTATCAACCACTTTTCCTTGCCTGGTCACAGCTGATGAGATGAAAGTGAGGGGAGCACAGAGACATAGACACAATGTCTTTAAGGAGAGCCTGGTGGATCTTGGGGAGACCTGTAGACTGGAGACCCCCAGGGAGAGGAATTTCTGTGAATGACTGACCCTACCAAGGGAGAATTCAGATTTTATTTAGGACTTGGAGTAAAGTCTGAACAGAGTCCAAAAGGCAGCCCCAAGTGAAGAGTAGAAAGTCTAAGTGTGTATGTTGACAGAAGGGGTGGGTAGCACCATCCACACCTTTCCCTTGGAGATAGCAAATCTGTCCCCCTCCTGGCTCGTCAGCAAGGCCAGCCTGCAGTTGGAAATCAGCAATGATGTGGTTAAATATGGCAGAGTCCATCCAGCCGCCTCCCCAGCGAGCCAAGTTCATCTCCCCAGCCCAGTCCATTGAGGCCTGGTCCAGCAACCCAGATTGAGGAGTAGGGGCACTGCACTCAGCTCCTTTACACATCATTGCTTTCTGCCTTCACACTACAGACTCAGTTAAATGTACCAGATGTGGAGTCAGGCTGACCACAGTTCTTATCCCATCTCTACCACTTATCGGCCTGTGATCTTGAATAATTTGGCTGCCGAAGATTATTTTTCTCATCTGCAAATGGTGAGAAGGCCTGCAGGGTGGTGAAGGTTCAGTAAGATGATGAGACAAATGCAACAGTTACATTTATTGAGCATTTACTATTTATGCACACTACTGGTCACTGAAAAACACAATACGGAGTGTGGTAGCTAATAACTGGTCAGTACACTGGGGTTGTGTTATTGTTTTATTATTTTGATTTTGCTCCCTTCCCAGGTGGGGCCCCAGGAAGATGACCATCTCAGCACAGGCACACTGCCCTCTGGTGCTGCTGCTGAGGAACCAGCACCTGGGAGAAAAGCAACTCCAGGTAACAAGTCCAAGGCCAGGGTGCAGCTCCATCTGCATCTGTTCCATTTCCACACCAGGCCCTTAGCACATCTGTCCACTTAGAATTCTAGCCCACCACACCAGTCTCAGGAGGACAAGCCAGGACTGAAGGGTGCTGGCCACAGAGGAGCCCCTGCTCCTGGGAGCATCAGTCCTCTCCATGGTCAGGCACAGACTGGGGAGCTCCCCACTCCCCTGCACTGCCCAGTGCCGTAAAGTATCAGCTCTAGAGGATCCTAAGCAGGCAGGGAGGGGCTGCATCTGCAGCTGTGGGAGGAAGAAGCAGGGGCAGCTGACTGTGACAGGCTGGAAGAGGCTTGGCCTCAGTGGATCAGAAGCACAGTCCCAGCTGCTGAGCACAAACAGATCTCCCCATAAAAGACCACCCCATGCTGCCCATAGCCTCTCCTGCTTACTCCTTGTCCCTCCCCTAGAGAAGGGGTAGTTCTCATGCCCATGGGGGCATCTGTGCATCCTCTCCAAGCCCTGGAGCAGGAAGCTGTTTCCTAGGTCTGGGACAGTGCTGCTGGGAGCGTGGGAAATGAGGGAGGTGGCTATTGCGCCACAAAGGATCCTTACAGCAGTCGGGCAGTCTTGCATTCCTAGAGGGGTAGGGAAATGAAAAGCAGTCCTTCTAAGCCCTTTCAACACAGCACCATGGTCTGGGCTTCGGAACACAGCCCAGTGTCATACCCAGCTGCAGGGGGTGCAGGTGACCTTGGAAAAGCTTAGTGAGGATGGGGTACCTGGCTTATCCTGCAGTAAACACTCTCACAAACCCCAGGTCATCTTGACGTCAAAAGACTATTTAGCGCAATGCGAGGCAGCATCAAGAAGAAATTAAACTCCAGGTGGAGAAAAAGGAAAGCCCCGGCTGACGGGGAGCAGCTGGGCTGAAAAGTGAAGGCAGAAATTCCTTAAGTTAATGCTTTCTAAGGCCCTTCGGGCCACTCCCAGGTCTTGTCTGAAGCTATTTACTTCCAAGGGGGAAAACCCTATTGATCTTCATTCAGTTGCTGTCTGTTCCTCTGCCGCAGCAGCGATGTTTCAGCGCATCACCAGTCACGGAGAAATTTCTCATTGTTTTACATGCAGTGGCTCCTAAACTCAAGAAGTGATCAGAGGAGTTGCAGATGGGGCTACTTTAGGGATTCTGGGGAAGAGGGTCTCACTCCCCAGGGAAGAGCTGGTCTTGTCCTCTGGGCTCCCATACAGTCAGGAAGCTCAGGACCTTGCAGCTAGTTCTGCTCTGCCTGTAGATGTTCAGATAGTCCCGAGCTGGACCAGTCCCTCCCTTCCACCCCTCCCCCATACATACACACACCTGCTTTATGTCTCTGCAGTCATTTGGCTTTGAACCTCTCCACTGACTGGCTGGAGATCACCACCATCTACCCAAGCTCCTCATCACACACAAGGCTGGCCAGGCTTCCCCAGCTGCTACCACCACTTCGTGGTGGTTCCCTTTTCAAATTCCAGACTGACCCACAATGTATGGGATCAAAGTATGTCTGCAATCTAAGGGAAAAAGATCTAATCGTGAAACCTGTGACACTAACAGTTTCTTCCAGCGTGTGCTAATGGGAACTTTGAATCCATGGAATACCAATCATGAAGGTTAACCGAATTGTTTACAGGTAGGAAAATTGAGGATCAAGGTAGCAAGGAGAGTGTGATTTGATCAAAATGGTCCCGATAACTGGCACAAGCAGATCTCCCCATAAAAGACCACCCCATGCTGCCCATAGCCTCTCCTGCTAAAAGGTGGGCCTCTTGCCTCCAAATTCAGCTCTAGGGCATGCAACCTGAAAATCCATTTCCCCACAGGTTACAGAAGCCCATTTGGCCAAAAAACCCTGCACCAAACTGCTTTCCACAAGTTAAGACCAGGATCCATCCAAACAATAATGACGATGATAATAATAATAAAATGCTGAACAATATGCCTTGCAAACCTTCAACGACCAAAGCTTGATAATCACACGCAGAATAGATCTTCCACATATTCATATAAAATAATCAATGATCATTTTTTCCCTCAGACTACAATCCAATTACTCTCTCTCCCTCACTCTCCTTTGTTACTTGCAAACCATCCAAGCAATCAATGCCTTGACCTCTCCCTCTGATAGACACAATTACAAAAAGACAGAGCAATGCAATTCATCTATTCAAGATGGATTGTTTGAACACTCTGTCACACTGCTGAGCTATCCATCTCCTTGTCTAAGAGGAAATTTCAGCCCCCAAAAGAGACACAAAGAGAGGGGGCGGTACAATGCTCCCCAGCCCAGAGAGCCTGTCTTGCACCTGCAGGTAAACCCTCCCTGGGCCAGGGCTCAGCGACGCCTGGCTGCTAGAGGAGGATTCAGCTCCGAGCTCAGCCAACCCCGGGACCAATCTTGAGAACCAGAAGCACCCAGCATGCTCTGGAGCCCAGTTTCGGGGATCTTGATTTCTGATTCCCAACGCCCCAGCTAGAGCCCTCAGATCCCAGAGGTGGGAGGGATGGGAAAAGATGATGGCATAGGGCCCAGCCAAGGCAGTGTGTCTGAGTTTCAGCATGAGATTTTCTGTTTCCCTCTCCCTCTCCTCTCTCTTCTTCTCTCTGCGCCACATCCACTGTAGCTTCCGGGGCTCCAAGTGGGGTTCAAGCATGGGCTCAGAAGAATGGAAGCTTAGCTCCCCACGCCACTCCAGAGAAGTCTGGAGGTCCCGGAGCCTTCCCATTCTCCACCCAGGCTGGCACAGTTCCAGCAGTCACGTTTGGCATCCACACAACTCTCCAGTCCTTGGACTAGGAATCAAATGGAGCAGGGCTCCTGGATATAAATGGCCTGGACGGAAACGCTAATTAATCCTGGGGCTTAATATGAAGAGTAGAAGAGAGGAGACTCTGCCATTCTTTAGTTACATTATTCCATGCTGAACCCAAGGAAGGACAGCAGGTTTGGAGACAGGCTTCTCCTCAGGACCATGGGGCACCCCCAGCCCCATCCAATTTTACATGAGAGCAGGCAGATAGGAACACATCATCCTACCCTTTTGCAGCACCTCCCTCTCGGGTTGCCCTCACCTGCTCCTGTCTCTCTGGGCCTCTATCCCTGAGGCAGGGTTGGGAGCACACCCACCTCACCCTGGGGAAGAAGGGTCAAGGAGGAGGGACCTGCAAAGCAAGGGACAGACACAGAAGACCTTTAGGGTCACTGTTTTCTCTCCCAAGGCTACCCTACCATGCAGATCCCCCAAAAAACAGAAGGAAGGAGAGAAGGGATAGAGGAAATACTCATCCACTATTAAACAGCTGCCTGTCCCTGGAATGGTGACCATGTTGGGTTCTGGGGAAGCAGTTTCCGCTTGCCAGGAGCAGCCTGGATTGCAAAGGGTTAAACCTGACCACGAAGTTGTCCCCAGAGTCCCCTCCTGTGCCTGGCCTTCTCTGCCTGCCAGGGTCCTGGAGCACAGATCGAAAGACCTCAGCATTGACAGTCCTGAGGACTGCACTCTGCCCCCATCTTCCTGGTGTCAAGTTCAAGAGGGTCTGGCAGGTGGAAGACAGCCAGGGAGGAGACAGACCCTCTGGGGGTGTCGATCACCCCCTAGGAAAGCCTCCAGTGTGGAAACCAAGCCTAACAACCGTTCCTGCGTCGCCTTTCACAAGACTGGCAGCCCTTACTCCGCACCTGGAGAAGCGCCACAGAGGAGAAAGGTGGCCCTGGCTGGGCACAGTTCTGGCTGCCTTGTGCCTCGCGAACCCAGGCGGCCCAGGTCTCCGGCCTTGGCAGCAGGCGTGGAGCCCCAACAACGTAGGCTCCCGCTTGGCCCGGCCGGGCCCAGCCCTGCGGTCCGTGAGCCGGATACGCATGGCCACCAGCGCAGCCCAGAGCGCTGCCCGCGGGATTTGTTGAGCGGCCACAACAAAGTTAAAGCCCCGAGTAGGAGGAAGTCTCCGATGAGAAGAGACAGGAGCAGCCCGAGCCTCAGAAAGGCACGCGCAGACCCACCGGCCGCAGCCAGCTGCGGAGGGATTTCGGCTAACTTTGAAAACCACTCGCATCCTTCAGCCGCCTTCCCCGGCTGCGCCGGGCGGCCTCGGTCGCTCCCTTCCCCCCACTTCGTTGCCTCGGGCACAGAGGGGCCTGGGTCTCCAGAGACGAGATGGAGCGACCGGCGGGGGAGTTGCCCCTCTCTTGTCGCCGCGGGCCTCTCTTGTCGGAAAAGGGCCGCCTAGACCGAGAGCAGTCACCGTCACCGGGCGAGAAGACCCTGCTGCCTTCATGTTGCGAATCCGTACCCTGGGCACCCACTGGCACTGCTAGAACTGTGCCCGAAGTGGGGCCCAGGGGCCCGCGGGAAGAGACGCGAGTCGGGGAGAGGAGCTAAGTTGGCGCCTTCCCTCGGGCTCCCACTCCGCGGAGAAGCCGGGTCCCAGAACTCGGTCTGCGGCCCAGGCGTGCTGGCAGGCGCCGCGAAATTCTCGGGCGACCCAGGTTAGAAGTGGCACCCTTCGCCACACTCCACCAGATCTGACCTCCCAGGAGCGAGCCGAGGGCCCCTCGCCCACCGCGGCTCGGCGGCCTCCTTCCCAGTAAGTAAGGCCTGTGACCCTGGCTTTGGAACTTTGTCCTCATCACCATGAGGAGCGCCTGGTGTTTACCCGGCCCCGGCGGCCCGGAGAGAGATGGGGGGAAATCTCTCTCTCGGGATTGCGTCCTGAGGCCCCTCTCCCGCCCCCGCCCGAGCGCTGGGAGACCCCCTCCCCGGCTCCGGGGAGCCCTTACCGATCCGGATGACGTGCGGCATCCCGCGCGAGTCTGGGATCCAGAAGGCGCACACGAGGAGCCCGGCCCAGTATTCCCAAACCAGACTCCGGAGGCGCCGCCAGGGAGCGGTCATCGTTGGGCGCCGCCGAGCGTGCCCGGGGCGCGGCCGTGGCGGGCTCCCTGGGGCGGCAGCTCTAGGCGCGGGCGCGCAGCAGCCCCCGAGGCGCCGCCTGGCCCAGCCGCCCGGCTCCTGAGCGCCGCTTCGAGTGGGGGGCGCCCCGCGGCGCTGCGCACATCTTACTGGGGGGCCGCCCTGCCGGCGCCCGCCCCGCCTGGCTGCCGCCCACGGGCAGCCCGCGAGCAGGGCTCCTGGGCTTCTCCTGGGCTCCGCCCGGGCTCTGCTCGGACTCGGCTCCGGCTCGCGTCGGCTGGGCTCCCGCACAGGCTCCCACCTGCCCCGGCTGCCGGGCGCTGGCGGGCGGGCTGCACGCGTCTCCGGCCGCTCCTCCTCCAGCCGCCGCCGATGCTATCGCCCGGGCTCGCACAAAGCCCCGGAGTGGAGTTGCACGCGCGCACACACTCCCTCCCAGCCCCCTCCCCGCGCCCTGCCTCCCGCCGCCCGCGCCGCCCGCGCTCCCTCCGCGCACTCCCCCGCGCACACACTTCACACTCACACCCGCCGAGGCGCACACTCGCGCTCACACCTGTGCAGGGGCGGGGAAGGGGGCCCTGGACCCGGTTTGAGGGGACGCCCGGAGGACTAGGGCTCTCCTCCCTTCCCAGACGTCCCCATCCGCCCTGCCGCCCCCAGTCCCTTCGACTGCGAGGGCACAGAGCCCGGGAGCCAGGCGTGGAGCGCGAGAACTGGCACCGCGAGCTGGGAGACTCGGCAGCCCAGAGGCCCGACCAGCTGGGGGAGACGCGCCGCCCGCAGCAGCCAGACCCGCGCCCGCCGTCTGCGGCGTCTCGCCTTCCCGCTCCCACCCGGCCTGCGCTGCTGGACGGCGCCGTCCGGAGACTGACCCAGGGACCGATGTCCCTCTACAGTCCCACCCCTTGGGGGAAGCAGGGTTGGGTCTGGAGGATGGGGACTGGGGGAGATAGCGTTCAAAGAGAACTGTCCAAACTGGGGCAAGGAGAGCCGCGGGAGCTGGAAGGGATAGGAGAGACCAGGCCGGACCCTCTGCACGGAAGCCTGACCGCGCACCGCACACTCGGGCTTGACCGCGCACCGCACACTCGGGCTGCGGAGTAACACCGCGAAACCCTCGGATCCCCAGCCGCGTGTTTGTTGGGGACCGCGTCTGTCAACCCTCTTTCCCAGTGGGCGGTAGGAGTTAACGCCCCCTCCCCCGTTCCTCCTGAGAAACAATAGAGAAGCTGGAATTTTCTCTGGAACCTAGCAGGACCGGCTGGAAAGCAAGCTGCAAGGGTTAAAAAAGAAATGTTGTTTATTAGCAATAATAATTTTATTTCCAAGAGGCGCTGGGTATCGAGGGAAGAGAAGGGCTGTGGAGCGAGGCTGGAGCAGGAGGCTGCGAATTACGCAGTTAGGCGAGTTTAATGACCTTTTTGACAGAGACAAAGCGGTGCCGATACAGTAGATAAATAAACGGATCTGTCACCAGGCAGCGGCTAGGTTGTGTGTGAATTTATTTTTCTCATTTAAATAATTTGATCTATTCCGTCATTTCTAATCTCTTCTATTTGCCAGCTGTCTGGTAAGAGCATGGCCCCCAACATCTGAAGAGCAAATCTTTAATTTTCTTACAAATATACCACGAGTCTAGCTCTAACCCGCCTGTTAATTTGCCATCTTTTCTTTCCCGCCCTGTCTGGGCGCAGGGGAGCGTGGCATTGTGTGGGGACGTGATGTTGAAATATGGCCAGTCCTGCCAATTAGGAGGGGACTCCCTCCTACGGATAGCGGAGGCAACTGTGGACATAGGAAAACTCTTCCCGGGGCGCTCCCCAGGAGAGGCAAGAGTGTCGTTCCCTGGCTCCAGGACATCAGAGATGACCTGCTGGTAAATGGAGGTTATGGGGTGTCCTGTTTTGCCTGTTAGTCTCCCTTATCCCCACCCTCCAGCAGGAGCAGCTGGTTTCCCACGCAGCCCCTGGAAAGTGTTGCCTGAGGGACAGGGGAGAAGGGCATACACACCAGAGCCAGAGAAGTGGCAGCTGCCACCTTTTGATAGACAGAAAGGGCCCCAGTGGGCCCAGCAAGGAAGCAATGCAAGATAGGAGAGCAGAAGGCCCCATTCTCTAGGATCCCCCACCCCCAGCTTCCACAGCTGGGTTTGGTTACTCCTGAGGAATTCTCTAGGGAAGAGAATTCCAGTGCCTTGATGGAGAAATGAAAAGGGACCTGAACTCAGGACAAGGATGCAGGATAAAAAAGGTATGGGCCGCAGTGCCCCAGGCTGGTTAGGGCATGAGGTGAGGAGGGCAGAGCTTGGGTGCTAATTCTGTCTGGATCGTCCTGCAGGCAGCTCCCCCCAACATGAGGGGGCAGGGGATGCAGAACAAGTGGCTAGGCGGGAAACTGCAGAAGCAGGAGGTAGAGATGTGGCAGCAGAAGAGCAGCTCTTTGGCCAGCAGAAGCAGGGGATGAAGGATGGGGGAACAGCAGGAGGAGGGGGTTCCCGAAAAACACTAACAAGAGTGGTGAATAAAGGCAGGGGGGTCTCTGGGAGCTCCGTTCCAGGGAAAGAGTGTGGCTCTGGGCCCCTCACCACCCCCAGGAAGCAGCACAGGCTGACCTGCTCCCCTGCATCCCAGAGTGGGCAGGAATTCCCCAGCAATGCAGTGGCACGCGTGGAGCCTTTTCTCTGCGGCCACAGGGCTGCGGTGGGAACCAGCCTCCCTACTGCAGAGGCTAGGGACTCAGTCCTTAGGCTTTCGAGCCCAGCGGGAACCCTGGGGTCAGATGGAAGCTGCTATCCCCAACCCACGACTAGACCTCCTTCTTGACCCCGCTGCGAGCCATTTTGTAACACAGGGTTGCTTCCCCGCACTGACAACAGCCTGCTTCTCCCATTCTGGGGGAGGGTGGGATGCATCATCAAAACAACAGAAGCAGCCGTGCTCATCAAGACTGCATGCTTCCTACATTCCAGACGAGACATTCACTACCTCACATGTATCACCTTATCCAGTCCCTCCCTCAACCGACCGATAGGACTTTTGTTATTTTTCCATTTTACTGATAGACTCTGAACCTCAGAGAGGTTAAGAAGTACAAAAGCATGCTGCTAGTATGCGATCGTCCTTCCCTCTGTCCCTCTCTCCCACTGGTATTTATTGGCATCACTGTTTGCCAGACACTGGATGAGGAGCCAGGGTTCACACGAGAGCCCACCCAGCTGCTGGCTTGCAGATGACCCGCGTCCGACACCAAATGGACTGAGTGGAGAAGGCTCTGGACAAGACCCTCCGCCCTCTGTGGAGGCAACTGGATCCTTCAGCTGCCTGTGGAAAGACTGAGAGTAAAGTAGGATAGGGTCCTTTCCTGGGACCAGCTGGGGACCACGGTGGTCCCTAACTCATGAAGAGAACCCTGAGTCTCTCTCTTCAGTCCTGTGTTGCCAGCAAGCACTAGGGCTGGCAGGATCTCAAGCCGCATCTCTGGGGATTGGGAGCCACCAATCCTGGCTTTTTGCATTGTTGGTAAACAAGTCTACCCACCAGCCAGGCTTCAGCTCCCCGCTCCCCCACGAGGCAGCCAGCGCTGGATTTATGAGGCCTCCAAACCTCATTCAGACTAATGCAGCTTTTCATTCCCAAATAAAAGGGGCCGCTGTCTGAAAGGACAAGTGCTCCCGCATTTCATTAACATCCCCTAAAACGGCTGAGCTGGCCCAAGTCGCTGCCAGCGAGATTCATGTCTCCCACCGGCTCACAGGTGGGGTGAGGGTAGGACTCCTAGGAAGCAACCAGATTGCCAGCCCCGCCCTGGACCCCTCTCAGGCTCCTCCCCAGCTTCTGCCGGCGAGAGAAGTGGCCCCCAATGGTGGCCGAGCGGGCTCATTTGGATGCGTCCCCTGTGTGTGTGTTTTGTTTAGACTGATCCACTCGGCTCTCAATCCCCCCACAATCACGGTGAGTGATGAGGCCCTGGGCTCGAGTTACTGAGATTCATGATCTCCGCTTCCCTGGGAAGCCACTGAGCAAAGCATTCGGCTGCTGAGTGCAGATTCCTAGGACTTGAGTGCCCTCTGCCGAAGCCTGCCTACTTCAGCTCCTCCAGCTGCCCAGCAGTGGGCAGGGCTGTCGGGACTGGATGCTGCAGCCCTCACCCTAACCCTCAGTGTGGAGACGGCACTGCTGAGACCACTCTGTGCACTGCTTTTGGGCACCTCAGTGAGAACGGGGGTGAGGCTGCCTTTCCCCATCTCACTCTGGGAGCACAGGAGACAGCTGCCACCTCTTGCTTGATCTTTGCCAGCTGCCCAAGGAGGGCAGGGAGGGCAGAAGCCTCTCCAGCATCTCCTGTATTTCACAGCACTGTCTTAATAACAAAGAATATCCTCACCACAAAAACCAAGACCTTTGGAGGACCCTAGGACCTGCCTCTTAGCCCAGGGACAGGGAATTTTTTAGCAGCCCGGAGCCTTTCTCCCTCATCCCTGTCCTAAGAAGGGAGAAGCACAGCCAGGCAGCCACCTGAGCAATCAGCAAGCCCAGTAAAGACGGCATCACCTTAGATTTTTGTCAACAGTCAAGCAAGTTCCTTCCCACGGAAGTCAATTCCTGTGTTTATTGTCAGCTTAACCCGCTGCTGCAAGTTATTTCTCAGCAGTCAGGGAGACAGGTAGACAAGTCACCAGAGATATGTTATTTTACTGACATCTGCGTTTCAATGGTTCAGGTGCGGTTCTGGTGGAGGAGTAAACAAGACAGGAGACACAGCAATCCTATTTGTATCTATACATAATGAAACAACCCTCATGTGTGGAAACTCAAGAGGTCCTGCTGCAGGGCAGGGGGAGGTGGGGAGAAGTGCCTGAAGGAGCTATAGCCTCCTGGCCCCCTTCACTCTGTACCTGAGATGTAGAAGCCACACACTCAGCCAGCTGGTCATTCAGACATTCTCTAATTAATTTATTCATGCACTCACTCAGTCATTCATTAGGTCACATTTATTCATTCATTAGTTCATATGATCACCCATTCATTTTATCCACTCAGTCATTCATTCACTCACTCTGATTCATTTTCTCAACCCCCCTCTTACCTGTTCATTCAGTTACCCATGCATTTGGTCATTCCCTAATTAATTCATTCACCCAGATATCCACTCATTCATACATTTACTCAGTCCTTTGTTCAACCACCTGCCTATTCACGTACTCATCAAATCACTCCATCATTCACCTGGCATCCTTGCACTGTCTCCCCAGTAGACAAAGACACCTGCCTTCTTCCTACCCCCAGATATGTCTCAGGTTGAACCTTAGACACTATACCTTCTTATTACAGCCCAAGTCACCTCAGAATGCTGAGGGCTTCAGCTAGCCACCCAGGTGTCTTGGCTCTGCCAGAGCCCCAGCTTTTATATCTTCCACTTATTATGAAATTGGGCAACCTTCAGGATTCAGGCTCAGTTTGCATCCCTGACCTTGGAGATGGTCTGAGAATTTTCCCTGATAGCAGAGACTAAGTACCAGAAAAACCCAGTGCCCAAGTCTGGTGATGGATGTAACATCATAGATGTCACATGGCACCACCACACAGAGCCAGGAATCACACTGGCTTCCATTTACATGATCTCTTTTTGTCCTTGAAACAACCAGGATGCAGGGATGAAGAAACAGGCTCAGAGGAGTCAAATAACTTGCCCACAAAGAATTTTTGCTGGGGAGGACAGAAGCAGGCACAATCCTTTGCTCATTGTGCTAGGGAGAGAGCAGGAGAATGAGCAAGTAGGTGAATGAAGATCAAGAGAGCAAATGAATACACAGATGAATAATAAATAAGAGATTGAGCAAATGAATGAAAAAGTGAGTGAATGAACAAATGCATGAATGACTTATTCCCAAAAAGTGAGTGGCAAAACAGCTTGTGACTCTAGTTACCTGAGCCCAAGTCCAGTGATCTCTCCATTGATTAACAATTACCTCCCCTCTGTGAGATCCAACCTCGCAGGAGCTACCTAGCAAGAGACAGGGCTGAAAGGGGGAAAGGAGGCAAATTTGGAGCATAAGTCAGCCAACAAGGGATCTTTGTGGAGAAGTGTCTCTCTCAAAGGCTGCAGGGAGACAGTGCCCTGCTGTCATCCCTCCTTAGAGAGAAAGAGACAGAGTGAGCCATGAAAATCCAATCATTGAGTGATAAGAAAATAAACAAGTGAACTTCTCCAAGTTTGCCAGACTTCCGTGCCCGAGGCCAGCTTAATTAAAGTTGATGTAGAATTTTAAAGTGGGAAAATAATTAGGGCAAGTAGCAGAAAAGAGAGAAGAAGGAAAACATTGTTTTGTTTTGTGTTTTTCTCCCTCTTAATTATGCCACAGACTGCCTCTCCTGTGGATCCCATCCCAAGTCTTCCCTCTGCCAAGATTCCAGCAGGTGGTACACTGTGTGAGTGGCACAGGCACACCTGTGCCTCTCTGGCACGCAGGTATGGTGCTGCTCTGCCTGCAAGACAGGCGAGGCGGCAGGCAGCCAGGGGACGAGTAGAGAGAAGCATGTGCCCTGGTCACTCAAGAGGAGAAGCTAGGGGGTAGGGGGAGAGCAGGTTATGGGAAGAGATGCTGCCTCACTAGCCCAAGGCCTGGGGGTCTCTGAGTTACTGACTCTCCATGATGTCTGGTTTACAGTACAGCAGATCCTCAATAAAAAGGCCTCTGTTCCGCCTTACTCCTGAAAGAAGATTTTCTAGCAAGTGAAAAATGTTGGAGAAAGTTCTTGGTGTGTGTGCCTGGAATGGGGCTGGGAGTGGCCAAAATTTCAAGTGCAGCTGATGCTAGGAATCAAGATCCCTCCACACTCGTGCACCTCTGCATCCAGATATGCTTCTGCTTTTTTGCAAGTGCATCAGGTTCACAGAGCTGATCAAAAGCAGAGACAGCATGGACAGGGGAGATCTACAGATTCACTCGAGGTAGAGGAAGGGAGAATTCCTCAGGATTGCACTAAAGACAGCCAACAAGCCTGTATGAAAGCAAATCTGTCCCTGGTGCAATGCCTTCGCAGGCACAAACAGAGGTGCAGGCACACGTACACACACACACACACACACACACACACTACATATGCACACACAGAGCCAGAAGTAACATCCACCAGGACTAGTGAAATTGTGAAGTCCAGAACCAGGTAGTTTGGTTTCAAATCAGCCCTGACTCTCACTAGCTGAGTATTCCTGGGCAATCGACTTAGTTTTCTGTGCCTCTGTTTCCCCCCTATAAAATGAAAATAATAATACTATCAGACCTACAGTTGTTATGAGGATTAAATGACTCAGTACATGTGATGGGCACAGAACTGTACTAAGAGCCCAGATGCCAAACACCACCGTGTTCCCCAGGGCCAAAGGAATGCAGCTGCAGAGTTAGTGCGAGAGGAAGCTGAATGAGAGTCTAGACCAACTTAGCAGTTTCCACTTAGCAACCGAGTGCCCCTGCTGCTTGGACTTGTCAGACTCTTGAATAGAACCCGAGCAAAAATCTCCTCCAGCCCTCCAGTGGGAAAAGAAGCATGTTCACATGCATGCAAGTATGCAGGCACACATGCGTACACACACACAGAGGAGTGGAGAGGATCCCGGTTCCCTAGGATGCACATGGCAGGGTAGGGGGTACTCAGGACTGATGCTGGTCAGCCTGCCTCTGTGCTCTCTCCACTCCCCAACTTATAGATGCAGTGGGGTTGCTGAGTTGAGGGGGTACCTGTGTTCATCTGGCAAGTGAAAGTCTTCTGGGGAAGGGAATTCTCGGCTTGTACTGCAAATCTGATGCCACGTATTGACATTTCTCCAGGTTCCCTCCTCCCTAGCAAGTCCTCATCCTCACCCTCCTGGGCTTCTGGCTTTTGTGACATTTTTTAACCTTCCCTATGTCTCGATCTAGGACTTACCCATCCTCAGGGAACTGCTCAGCTTCTGACCTAAAGGAACAATTCAGAAGAGCCCTTATTCTTCTGAACACCCATTCCCGCTCTGATCCAGAGCAGGGAGCTTTCGAGATACTAGGAGCCCAGATGCCAAACACCACTGTGTTCTCCAGGGCCAAAGGAATGCAGCTGCAGGGGCGGTGGGAGAGGAGGGTGGCTGAGAGTCTAGACCAAGATGGAGGAGCTTAACTGAGGAGTCAGGCTTAGCTCTGACATCTCTGGGGGAGCAGGAGGATGGAGTGATAGGGGAGCCAAGCTCTGCCAGTCAGCCCCAGGCTTCTGCCTTCCACCTGGGTTTGGTTGGATTGAGTAAATGGGCTGCGGACAGGTGCCAGTGGCCGAAGTTTCATTACTTGGATTTGGCTTCATTTTACTGTACTGACTCAGTCAGCCAGGTCCCTTTGCTCTTAAGTGTGCACACACAGGCCTGCCAAGCACCAGGATGCTCAAAGAAGCTCAGAGAACTGAGCAGCTTGAGAACAGATGGAAATAAGGGGATACAAGGATCCCTGATCCACCGACTCATTCTGCCAAGGGACAGTTGATCCTTCTGCTTTGGGACAGGGGACTTGAGCCTTCAGTGGTAGCCTTGCTGCCCCAGGGAAGAGAAGAGCATGGCAGAGCCCAAGGATAGGGTCATTGGTGGCTTTTTACACCACTCCTCTCTTGGACTCTTCCCTGAGAGAGCCAGTGGTTGCATGCGCCTCAGGGAGTCAAGGGTCTTCCTTAGTGGATTAAGATCTGGCTGATTCTTGCTCCTGGGACCAGAGTCTGGGACAGAAGGGCAGGAGTATGGACAAAACTCCACAGCCTGTGGTGGGGAGTTTGGGGCAGTGCTTCCATCTGCACACATACTATTGAGTAAAATAGATACAATTTTTTCAGATTATTCAAGAGAAAACACTTTTACACCATTAACATTTCAATCTAGCGCTAAAGCTCTGCCCAGCTGCTTCCCTCATCCATTCATTTATTTTTTTCCAAGCATAAATGGTGGTCCACTGTCCCAGGGACTAGGAGGAGCTGAGGTGACCTAGGAGAGGCTGAGCAACACAAGAGAACTATATGGTTAGTCACATGTGCAATTCGAAGAGAAACAGGGAGTAGGCAAGTGATGGGGGTGATAGGGGATACAGATAGGAATCATGGGGGCACAGAAAAGGACAAAGAGAACATGAATAGGGTTTGAAGAGACAGATGAGAACTTAACATTCCATCTAGCAGACAAAGGGACAAAGTAGGGGTTATTTCCAAAGCAGAAGCCCTTGGCACACAGGCAAGAGCTAAAGGAAGACAGGTGGGAGTTGTGGTGACCCAGAGAGGAGCAGAGAAGACAAAGTTGGAGGATCTGGGGGCACAAAAAGAAGAGTCTCCCCTATAAGCATCTTCTGGCCTTGAAAGGATAAAACATAGCAACAAAGACTGACTGGAGACAGAAAAAGGGAAGGAGGAAAAGAAGAGGAGTCTTTCCAAGAGTAGCTGCTGCTGCACCCAAGAGTTGAAAGCCAAGTTTAGCATCTGCTCCTGAGAAGATGTGTGCAGGGCCCCATACAGCTTCTACCACACCATCCATGCCCCACACAGGAAGCCAAGGATGTGTGTGCTTGGTGACCACATATGTGTGCTCAGCTCTGTGTCCTACCTTTTAGAAACTGTCAAGACACACAGAGAACCAGGTTTGGAAACAGAGTCTCCAAATATCAGGACACATGCTGTAATGGTAGGTTGATCCTGGTTAGCAGGGTTCCCAGAGAAAGGAAAGTCCCTGAGCAAAACACAGTGCCTTTCTTGATCAAGGTGAGAGAGGAGTTGAAGCTCAAGGAAGCATCCCTGAATTCAGAGGAGCCCTGAGCAAGCCACCTACAGGATTTACTCAACATCTGTGTCCTTCCCCACCGTACCCGCTGGCTCTGCTGTCACGTGCTGAAACTGTTGTCTCCAGCCTCCTCATCTCCAATAATAAGATGTCTTACTAGAATCACTGGGGTAGTTGCCTTTTTAAAATGATCTCATTGAGGTATCATTTATATACCATGAACATCATCTGTTTGAAGTGTCCAATTCAGTGGTTTGTAGTAAATCTGCAGAGTTGTGCAACTATCAGCATAATCCAGGTTTAGAACATTTCCATCACCCCCAGAATATCCCTTGTGATCATTTATCTGGGAGACGCTGACTCAGTAGTTTTGGGATAGGGCTTAGGAATGTATATTTGAGCAGATTCCTGGAATCTAGGTGATTCTGAGACAGTGATATTTAGGAGCCAAGGTATTTCAACCACTGTTGGAGAAGCCCTTCCAAAATGCAAAGAGAAGAGTATGTTCTGCTCCAAACCGTCCTGAGACCCCTGGACAAGTATCACAGGGTAGGCAGTAATAGAAGTACACAGTAATAATCATGGACATTTAGCGCTTGCTATCTGACAGGCACCAATCTAGAGGTTTAGCATGTATTAATTCTTCAAATCCCCACTATTGCTCTTATGAACTGGGGACTATTATGGTTCTCACTTGACTGATGATGAAAAGCAGACTCAGGAAGTAGGAATCCAGGCACCCTGGCTCCTGTCTGCTTAACCTCCAGACCATATTCCATTTCATGAACTATGCATTATCTTCCTCTTTAATGTTGTCACATGGCTTCCTCACCATCCCCCTACCTGTCTCCACTTCAATCCCAATATGTTGACTACTCTTTCATGCCTTTGGGCCTTTGCACAGACTTTCCCCCCACGCCTAGATCTTCCCTCACCCTTCTCTCCACTGAGAATTTCCATTTATGCTTCAAAACCCAACTTCAATGTCAGCTCCTTTGTGATCCTTTCTAAAACTCCTCCAAACAAAGTGAACTGTTCCAGTCCCTGCATTTCCCCCAATCTTTGCACACATGTCAGTGAAGAAGTGGATCTCTGAATGCTGCAATTAATCCTCTGTCCCTGTCTGTCTCTTCAACTGGATTCTGAGCTTCTCTAGGTCAAGGGCAAGGCCTGCTTTGTCTCTGAACCTCTCACAGTGTCTGGAATATGGCTTGTTAAATAGCCATGGTCCAGCCAGGAACATTGTAGCTCCAGACCCAGAAGGGTCTTCTTTCCAGTGTAGCAGGCCCTCCCACACTGGGCCACAACTGCCATTTTTAAAACCACAAAGGACAAGATGTTTCTAACAGTAGAAGCAATATTGGTTTATTCTCCTCTGTATGCTGGGTGCTGCCTCAAGTTTGTTGTTTAGTGGGCACTCGGTAAATGCTTATATGAATGAGCGCGTGGGTGAGGGAGTGAATGGGGCCCCATCCTGCAGGTTGCCTGACAAGGACTCTGTCTGGCTCATGCCTTCTTTCTACTTAAAGATGCCCGGATCTTTCCTAACTCCACTTATGCAGGAGGTTAATTCAAGTGCTTTCCAGCTTAGCAAGCAATAAACAATTTGGTGTTGCAATGAGTTGTTCTGCACGTCATATTTATGGATTGGAAGTGGGGGAGGGGTTGGGGGCGTTATTAAGTTCGGTGTTACAGGGAATGTTACATGCCCTTCCTTAATTACTTTCCTCCCTTTAATTAGATGTTGGGGGGTGCCCCAGGAAGGAGGACTGAAAGTCACTGCAGAAAAGAAAGGTGTTGGTGGCATTCTGCCATCTGATAGACCAGCAGTCATCGGTGAGGGTCAAATGGAGGAGGGGAAGGGGCCTATCTGCACTCTAAACTGAATCTTGGGAGTGTAGAATTCTGAGAGCATTGTTCTCCATGGTCCTTCTCTCCAGGGGCCCCATTTTCTTGCCCTATTTTCCCATCCTACTTTTCCCTCCTGACTTTTCTTTCCACCTGCTGAGAATGATTCCTGCCTTCTGCCTTCCTGGGTCCACTCAAAGGTCACAGGGAGAGCTATTGTTGGCAACACACACACACACACACACACACACTCCTTTGCAGGGGTGCAGCATGGGGACCCTTGACACCTCTTCCCTTGACCAGGCAGGGCACAAGCTCAAGGATGAGACCTCCTGCTAGAAGACTATAATTATGCCCTTGTTCTCTATGGAAAGCCCCAAATTCTCTGCTTAAGGGCATCCAAGGCAAGTAAGAACTTATACAGACCAGTTCTGGGCATTTCCCACTGACCTCCTCTGAGCATTTTGGTAGCTCAGAGACCCTGCCTATCTTCTGTGGTGAGTAACCAGCAGAGGCTGTACAGCTGGGAAGTGATGACAGCAACATTTGACTCCCTTGAATCCTTCCCTGACATCACTGCAGCCTAAACAGAGTTTCTGCAAACTGAGAGTATGAGCTGCTGCCACCTCCCAGAGTGGACCAGAAACCACAGGGCAGCCAACACAGCTGCTTTCTGGCTGTATCAGGGATTGGAGAGTAGGGGGTGGCTTCCTCCAGGACCCAGTTGATGGGGACCCGGTGGGGCCCATCATTTCTTACTCACACAGGCTTCCTGTGCCAAGTCTCTTCTTCTTCTCCCCACTGCCTGTGGGGAGATGAGCTCCAAACCCAGCCCATCTGCTGCATTTTTCTGAGACTCCCGAGATGATCCAATTCCGAACACCAGATGGGAAATAGCATGTACATTTCGGATGGTGATTAGTGATTTTGTTTTTTTCCCCAAACGCTCCTGTTAATGGAGTTCTTTCCTGAAAGTAAATTGGAGACTTCAGTTTGCTGAAGTCTAGTCGACCTCCACCTCCCACACCCACTCCAAGTGTAAGCTTGACTTTTCCAGGTTTTGTGGACAGGGGCCTCGGCTCCTCTTCTGCCCCTCTGCCCAGGCCTGCCATCTGCACTGATTAGACTTTACTCTGCAGAGCAAAGCAGAACAGATGACAAATCTTCCAGGCCGTAAAAGGACTACTGGACCTGGGGTCTTCCAGAGCAATGGCTCCTATGAGTGGGCCCTCAGCTAAGAAGGGAGAGAGCTAGCCAGGCTACCTTGAGAACTAATTACACCCCATGAATCCTGATCAGAAGGCAGTTAGGACTGGACAGATAAATTTGGACATTTCTCAGGGTTTATGACTTGAAAGGATTTCATATGTGTTGTCAAATTTACAAGTCTAGAACCTATAAGTTTCTATATATTTGAGCTAATTTATAAGACACAATAGGTGTCAGCAGATGCTTGCTGAATAAATAAATAAAAAGAAATAAAAAAGTGTTTCTGTGCACATGGTAACATACAAAACTCATTTTCTTACATGTTTGCAAATTTACACACACACACACACATGCACACGCACACACATACACATCATTGCTTCTCCCCAAACCAAAGAAATGAAATTAAGAAACTATGTATTTTATGTAATATAAATGAATATTTATACTATGCATAGACTTACTTGTATTACGTAAAAGACTTTGAAGTACTTGCTTGGTTTTTGTCATAACTCTGAAAACTGAGATGGGGTTCAGAGAAGTCCCTTACAGCACTAACCAGGGTTGCACAGGTAGTAAGCATCAAAGGGGAGATTTGAATCCAGATGTAGCTGTCTTCAAAAGCCAGGAACCCAGCAAAAGGTCTGAATGAGCAGTGAGATGATGACCTGGCTTACGCTTTTTGAAATTACTTATTTCATCCCTGAACTGGGTAGACTGGGCCTAAGAGCCTGGTGTCCAGGAGACCAGATGGGGCCTGGTGAATGGAATACATTCATGGTGATCAGGACCTGGCCTCAATGTTGGTGGTGAAAATAGAAAAAGTACCCATCCACAAGAAGAGCCACAGGCTTCTAACAGATGAGACATGAGAGATGAAGGAGGCTGGGAGGGTGACGATGCCAATCTCAGTCACTATCAGAACTGCAGGGAATTTAGAATAAGTGGTAATAAGAGACAATTTGAGACCACTGGGTTTGGGATGTACACAGATCATCTGTTAGAAGTAATGCTTTGGAACTTATAAAGAGCTCTGCAGATTTGGATGTTTTATTCTCCTGAGGGAGAAAGGAACCTGTGAACAAAAGTGAGATTCTTTTATGAGTGTAGACTCTTGGGGGAAAAAGCTAGACCCTGAAATTCCAGTTACCCAAGTAGGGCAAGGAGTCAGGACAGGGGCTAGGAATACATGCTTACATGCAACCACAAGAGCTCACGCATGTATTAAACACTCGTGTGCGTGCACTTATATGTGTTGTCGCATACATCAACAGGTTCATGTAATTGCATGCATATGCACATATGTCAAACACATATCAATATGTATATACATACATATATGCATATACACACACTTAATACATGCTTCGGGCAGAATCTCTCATACAAAGTGGCAAGATGAGCAGTCAGAACAAAAGAAGGAGCCCTTGGCTCCTCTATGCTAGCACAGAAAGATGAGCCTGAGGGAGGCAGACCTTCTACCACCAGCAAGCTCATCTTCAAGTGCCTGCTGGAGCTTTCCTCTAATGCCCTGCAACCTGGTCACCTGTGGCCTCCCCAGCTCTGGAACAAAGGGCTCCACAGATCAACTTCATCAAACTGTTGTGTCTCCCAGCACCTTTCTCCCTTGGGATGCACTTGTCCCTGTGAACCAATAACTGGAACATTCCAGAGTAGAGGAGACAGAGTAGCAGGCTGGGTACCCCTCCAGGTCTCCATGCAGGTGGCTCCAACTTTGCTGTTGCCCAGGATGATGGGAGGAGAGGACTGTGATTTGGAATGGGAATTCTGTTCCCTCTGTCATCCTAGGCCAGTTGAGACCTGGTGGCTTTATTCATCATGAGCTGAGGCTGCTCAGCCTCCTAGTAGCCCAGTGCCTACTCTTAGAAAGCTCACTATTGTTTTCTCTATGGTCTCTGACTTAGGGGCAAGCAGAGCAAAAGTCCTTTGCTGAGGCCAGAAGAGTGCTGCCTGGAGGGACCAGAAAAAGGGTGGCTGCATGCTGGATGCAGAATGGAGGTGGTGAGCAGGAACTCAGGGCTCAGGGCAACCAAGATGAAGGTTTTCTGAAATCCCTCACCTTGGGTCTTTTCAGGCATTGACAATCATCTACCTTGTATCCATTCTAATCTTTACCGCAAGAAAAAGAAAGTTTCTCAAGTTATTGAAGTTAGATTTTCATGGTGAGAGTCACCAGAATGGTCTTTGCTAGCTCTGACAGTCTAACTCTCTAGACCAAATTGAACATGGACAATGAGGTTTTAAAAGCCCAGTGAATCTGCCTGTTTTTCTGCAATCTACCATTCTCACAATAATTCTGGGTAGGAAGAAAAGGTATGTGCTTCCATTTTGCAGATGAGGTAACTGAGGCTCTGAAGTGGTGAGGTTAGTAAGAAAAAGGGTGGCTGGATGCAGAACAGAGGTGGTGAGCAGGAACTCTGGGCTCAGGGCAACCAAGATGAAGGGTTAGGGTTAGGGTTAGGGTTAGGGTTAGGGTTAGGGTTAGGGTTAGTGTTGAAAGCCTTTCCCTCTTAACCTCTCCATCCATCCACCCATCCATCAATCCACCCATCCATCCTCCTTCCACCCTTCAATCCATCCAATAAATATATATTGAGTACCTGCCTTGTGGTAATCACGTGAGTAGAGGTGGAAATGCAAGGGTAAATTAAGCCAGTTCATATGAACCCTGGCCTCATGGTGGACCATGCAGTCTGGTGTGGAATTTAGGCATGAACCACACATTCACCATCAATCACATTACCATAAATCAATAGGTAAGTACAAACACTGAAGAATGTCCTCATTTTACAGAAGCAGCACAGAGAGATTACATGACGTAAAGCTATTTCCTATTGTCATTATTGTTTCTTAATAATGATACTGGTTAATGTTTATGAATCACTTACAACACACTAAGCATAAGGATTAGGTTCCACATGAATTCTCTTGCAAGTCTATAAAGTAGATATGATTACCATCCACATAACAGGGAGGAAACAGAGACATGAAGAATAAAGTTACTCACCCAGGATAACATAGCTTACAAATGGTGGAGCCTAAGATAAGAAAGAAAATTTATTGTTTCAAAACCCACAGCCTGACATTATTACCTTGGATTTCATAAGGCATTGTATGGGTCAGTTTTTCCCTGTTGCTGGGACAAAATACCCAACACCTACAACCTAAAGGAGAAGAGGTTTACTTTTGCTCACTATTTCAGAGGGCTCACTCCACAGTTGGCTGTCTCCAATGCAGAAACATCATAATGGAAAGGTGTTGTGGAGCAAAGATTCTCACTTCATGGTAGCGGGAAAGCGGAGCACAGCAGAATAGGGCCAGGAGAGATACAGCCTCCAAAAGCACCCCTTGCTGGTGACCTACCTCCTCCAACTGGGTCCAACCTCCTAACAGCGCATTTAGCCATGAGCATCAGTGAATTAATCCATTGATGAATACAGCACCATCATTATCAAATCACCTCCCCAGGAGTCTCTTAATTCAGTCAAGTTGGCAATTAACTGGCACAGTCCGCTACAATCCGCAAACCTTGGGACATCTGAGCAATTTTTTTGAGAGGAAGCAGTCTTCATTAGTTTTTCAAAAAGGTCCATGACCAAAAAGGGGTCGAGATCCTTGGTGTTCAGCCATACTGCCCAGGGCTGGCCCTGTGGGTGCCTTCAGGGAAGTGACCACATGCCATATATCTTGGAGGAATCGTCCTTGCAAGAGAATTGCCAAGCTCAGATCTGTCTGTTTTGGTTTTGATTTTGGTTTTTACTTCACCTAATTTGGCTATCCAAGTCATGAAGACAGTGTGCCCTCTGCACTTGGTTTTCTGAACTCTGGCAAGTCCTGACCCAGATTCTTTTGAAACTTCCAAAACCAGTAAGATAGATGATTTAATCAATAGGCACCTATGTCCCGGATAATGGGTCCCCAAACTTGAGAAGCCAGGCTTTCTTTTGCATTGGAACATTCATAACTTCTTTATCCCAATGACTCAATTGATCGGCAAATTCCCTTTACTTCTGAGCGAGTGGGTAGGAGTCAGCCCCTCAGCAGTGACGCTTTCCTTGGTAATAGCTCATGATTGCCCGATCAGGCGGCCAGCAGCAGGAGCGAGACTACAAGGTAAGTGATTGTTCATAATTGTCAACCAAATTGCATCCATCGTATTGAGCTTTGAAACCAGAGCAGAAGGAGTATCTCGTATTGATTCCTTCAGATTACAAACAAGATGCGACTGCTCCTCAGAACTGGAGACTGGGTGCACATTGATTTTTATTCTTTTTCTCTTTTGAATAACCTGCAGTGGTATCTGAGAGCTAATTTTTGGCCTGAAATTTCTCAAGGGCTTGCTTTTCTGGAGCCGTCAGACATGGCCACTGTTGTGAGACGCATCACCATGAGCTGAGGAATTGGTTTCCTCGTTGGAAGGTGCCAAGGGCAGTCCTCCTCCTCTGACCCTCACAGTGCACCCCCACATATACCACCCTCCTGCGCTGACACCTCACTGCCAGTTTAGAATCCTCCACAAATCCCAAATGCAAAGGACCAACGGGCCAGTTAGCATCCAGTAACACAGCTGATAATCTATATCTGCTTAATGAATGTCCAATCAAAACTGAAAAGCAGTCAATTCTCAGGACATTTTTGCATTTTCATGTTTGATTATACAGACTTGCCTTTGCCACACCTAGAAAAAAAGTGGTAATAATGATACCTAACAAGCACTTCCATTTAAGAACACAATTTTATGGTAGTCTCATAAGAGCTCTGTGAAGTCAATGATGTCATTCCTCCCATTTTACAGATGTGGGATCAAAGCACAGAGTTGTGCAATAACATATTCAAGGCCAAATCTCAAACTTGCATATATCCAGTGTTACAGTGCAGATCATGACATGATCCTGTCTTCTACCCAGAGAGACAACTGAGCTTCCTAGAGCAGAAAGGATTGAAAAACCAGGTTTAACAAGCCCTTGCTAAGCAACCTATGTGTGCCACACACCATGATGCATTCTCTCTGTCTCTGTCTCTCTGTCTCTCTCTGTCTCTCTCTCTCTCTCTTTCTCTCTCTCTGTCTCTCTGATCCACGCAGGCCCCATGTTTGCCTGGTACTATTGCCTAGGTTTTACTAATGGGGATATGGTAACTTGGAAAGGAGACATATCCCATCCAAGGTCACACAATCTGAAAGTGGAAGGCCTGCAATCTGATCCTAGGCCAGTACGTCCCCCAAAGACTCACATTTTCCTCACTATCTAGCCATAGCAGCAGCTTCCAGAGTAGAGAAACGGCAATGTCAGCAAAAGCCATCTAATAGGTAAAGCTCACATTCATAGCCACCATTGGATCCCTTTCCTCCAGGGTCAGGGATTATTACCCCCACTTTATAGGCAAAGAAATTGGCACATGCCAGAAAGTTGCAATTGCTTTCCTCTGTCCTTTGTGAAACCACCCCTCAGGCCTGCTAGATCCCAGGAAACTTCCTCTACCAACAGGCAAGTGTGGGACCTGGATGGGAAATGAGAACCGGCAGCCATTAGTGATCGCCTGGCTCCAGAGGAAGCAGCAAAATGCCCTGTCGACAGATCTCATCTCAGTGTCAGATGGACGCTGTCTTCCAAGACCCTGGGGAAGGGCCTGCAGTTGATTTCAGAAGTCGGGGCTCAGCCTCAGGCTAATGATGATCTACGATGATGCGGCCTGGCTGGGTAGTGCTGAGGAGCAGGCCAAGCCCTCGTAGCAGGCCACCAGCTGGGAGGCGTGTGACCAGCTTGCCCTCCAGATCCATCTTCCAAGCTCCTAAACTCCTCGCCCTCCCCCTGCTGGGTGGGCCCAGACAGCCGCTGTCTCTTTAATAAACATCTCAGCCCTTAGCTCCAAGAGAGAAAAGACCTGGAGCCCAATGCAGTGCTTGGGGCCCAGGCTGCCTGTGGGCCTGAACTGTCCCCACAGGGGACTAGAGATTCTCCAGCCATATTCTTCCTGCCAGGTTGTCCTGCTAGGAAAAAGAAAGTACTCCATTAGGTCTGACCAAACTCTCTCTTGCTTTTCCTCAGTTTTCTTTTGAAATATCACATTTATTAATTGATGTTCTTGCTTGTTTTGTCACATGATGTATCTTAAAACCATTTTCTTACTTTTCATAAATATGGACAAATGAGGCTTATTTTTCCTTGATTCTGATGACCCTAACCTGGACACAATCTGAACGCATCCATTCTAGATTTAGTTAAGAAGAATGCTAAATGTCTAAAGGATCCATTCTTAAACACTAGTATGCATACAGTCACGTAGAGGGCTTGTTAAAAACACAGATTCCTGGGCTCTATCCCCTGAATTTCTCATGCAGAAGAGTCCTGGGTGGGACCTGGGAATTTGCATTTTCAACAAATTCCCAGATGATGATGGAGTTAATGTTTGAGGACCTCTTGTTTAAACTACAGAATACTATGCAGACATTAAAAATAGTGCTGTAGAAGAATATATGTTGATTTCAGAAAATGTGCATAATGTGTTGGAAAGTAAAAAGGAAGGACTGCTAAACAGTCTGGAGAATGCAGTCAGCATAAGTATAAATATAAATGCATATATATGCACAGGAGACACGGCTATGAGGATGTGACCCAAAAAGGAAGCTGAATGCAGTGGTGATTTGCGTAGCTCAGTCGGACAGGTTTGTGTTTGGATGCTAGCTCTGTTACTTCTCATCTGGCACAGATGATATTGAACAGACTGGAGAGCTGCTCAAATCTTCACTTTCCTCATCCACGAAACCAGGATAACAATAGCACTAACTTCTATGGTGGGCAACATCGGATCATGCATGGGAAGTCCCAGTTCAATAGCTGATATATTTTTGCAATAAGAACTCAAAAACATAACTATTCATCATTATTAGGAACAGTGAGAATCTGCAACTAGTGGGTTTGGGTCAATTTTTAAATTTGTCTTTTTCTGTGTTTTACAAGTTCGCAGATTGAGCATATGTTACCTTTATAATTAAGAGAAAACCAATAAATATTACATGATACTAATTACCTCCCAAATTCCCCAAGTTATTTTGCTCAGACTTCATACATAAGCTGCATTTTAAAAAAATGCAAATCTTTGAAATTTAAAAAATAGTTATTTTTAAAAGCAGACAGAAAGTTTAGGATCTTTGAGAAACCTGAAATGCTTGAGGCCTGTTGCTATCAATTCCTGTGTCTGTGGTCATCTTTAATAGCCACTGGCCTCTCAGGCTCCCTCCAAGGCTCATCCAGAAGGTCCAAATGTGACCAGAGTCCACATGGGAAGTCCCAGAAGCTGGATCAGGTCGTTGCTTGAGGAATAAGACTCTTCTGTCTTTAATTCAACTCTGGAGCTGAAATCCTTGTTCAAAAAGAGGGAGGAACCAGGAAAGAGCACTAGGGTGACTCCTCCCTCCTGGGAAACAGTGACTGACCCCCAACCAGAAATGACCCTGCCTGGCAGGTGAGAGAAGAGCTGGGAGCCATGGTCACCAGGCCGTGATGACAGATGGAGGACCCTGAAAGTGCCCTGCCCTAGATGCCTCCCTTCGCACCTGCTTTACTCTTCACCAACCAGGCTCTTTGTCCCTAAATCTCAGCTCTGTTTAGGGGCTGTTGGTCTGGGTCCCCCTCCCACTTCTATAATATTAATAACAAAATGATCACAGCTTTATAGTTGTGCCCAGTCAACACAACTGGAGCTCTGCTGAGATCTCCCCAGGCATTTAACTTTCACAGCACTCCCTTCAGGTAAAATCTGTCTCTCTTTTATAGGCAAGGAAGTTGAGATGCAAAGAGAACATATACACAGCCCGAGGCCCACTGGGCCACAAAATGGCACATTGGAGGTGTGGGCTGCCCAGCTCTGGTTGAATTCAGGTACGACCTCCTCTTGGTTCAATAGGGTCCTCTATCATTGCTTCAGCCATGTGTCACCATGCACCTGATTGCTTTGATGATGAACCAAGTCTCTGACTCTTTCAGTTTCTGGCTTCAGAGTGTCAGCTCTGCTTCTCTACCTCTTTCTGACATGTCTGTGGGGCTTCATGTGGTCTGGCCCTTCCTCTGTCTCCAGATGCATCTCCTACCATCCTTTTCCTAGCTGTTTCTGCACTAGTCAGATTGTTCTCTAATCTACAAGTCCAACCTATTCCTTCTACCACAGGGCCTTAGCACATGCTGTTTCCTCTGCTTGTCACTCAGTTTCCCTTTTGTGTAGTTAACTGAGATTCAGATGTCAACTCAAATGTTGCTTCCTTGGGGAAGTCTCTCAGATTCACTCAAATGCTCCCATTGATGATTTCACAATGTCACGTCCCTATCCTTCACAGGACTTGTCAGTTTTCATTACAAATAGATTCACATGTTCATTTATTTAATACCATCTTAACTGACCCAGGAGGGCAAGATCTAGGTCTGTTTCACTCACTGGCACATCGCTGGCTCTGTGCTCAGTGCCTACTAGATAGAGGGGACTCAGTAATGCTTTTGTGAATGAATGAATAAAAATGAAAGAATGAACAAACGGACTTCCTGCCATCTTTTCCTACTCTGTGCTTTCTTCAGGCACTCTGAGTCCTCCAGGTCTCCTCCTTGCTCCTTGCTCTGCACTCTTTGTTCCCTGCCTCACCAACAAGCTTCATTCTTTTTGCATGGTGTCTTGGGCTCTGCCTGTCTGTGTCTCTAAGGTCTCTGTCTCATTGGACTGAGGGTCTACCTTGTGTAACAGCCCCAGGGCAGCGCAACATATCCAGTCAGGACTTTAGGTAGGAAAAAGGAAAATGACACCTTCCAAAATCTGCCTGACCTTCTGAGTTCAGATCCTTTTCCAGAAGGCAGAGATGATAATTGCTCAGAGCCCCAAGGTGGCCCTGGGGCCCACAGGGGATCTCCAAGCTGGGAGAAAATTAAGCAGCTCAAATGGATGCCCAGGCCATAGACCTTAACAGAGAATGGGAAATCTGATCATTCCCCAACTCAACCTCCTCCATGGTCCTTTGACATTTTCCCAAATGATTTCATTGACCATGTGGCAAACATCTTTGTGTTTGAGCAAACTGTAGGCAGTCGTGAGAAATAGCACAGTCACTTGGCAATGCATCAGGGAAATCTTGCCTCTTTCTTTGGTTTCATGTTGTGTGCACTTTTTTTTCCCTGATAAAAACTACATGTGGTTTCTAGGCAAAAACAGGTCCCCATGGGCTGGAGTGAGAACTTGACAGTCCATTCTTTGCACAGAAATTCAACACTTACTTCTGGTTAGGAAAGCCCAGAGACCTTGAAGAACAGGGAGACTAGTGTCCTGGGGTCAGGTCTGGGCCATGCTTCCACAAAGATGTCACTATGTGGGGGTGACACCCTGTTGTAGTCCTCCTAAGGCAAGGCTGCTCAGTAAGACTACTATGCAAACTGTAAATGGATGATGCCTCTTAGTCATTTCAAATTTTCTACTTTCTTTTGAAAGTAAAATAAATAGAAGAAACAGGTAAAACTGATCTGAGAGCTATATTTTATATAACTCAATATACTTGAAATATTATCATTCCAACATGCAATCAGTATAAAAAGCATGCATGAGACATTTTGCTTTCTGTCTCTCACACTAGATCATTGGAATCCAGTGTCTGTTTCATCTTGCAGAACATCTTAGTATGGACTGGCCACAGTTCAAATGCTTGGTAGCCACACAGGGTTGGTGATTACCATGGTGGTCAGCAAAACCCCAGTCTTCAAGGGCCATGCAGCAGCTTTAACAATGAGTTTGCTTCTGAACAGAAACAGAAGGTACTTGGCTGGCTCCTTCTTATCAGATTGTTTTATTAAGTCTTCCAATTGCAGTTGATTTTCAATCCTGAGCCTTCTTGTTCAGTCCCTAGGTGATGGCTTGCCGTCCCTTTAAATCATACCTAAGTGCCAATGATGCCCACATCTGGCCTTCAGTCCTGACAGCTCCACTGAACTCTGGCCTAGAACGGCCCATTTCCTGCTCAAAGCTACTCACTAAGGCCAATGGGCCTCCCGCTGTGAGCCTGTCTAATGCAGAACTCTTGCTTTTCTCCCTCTATCTAGACCTATCCTGACTCTGGCTTTCTCCAGCTCAGTGTCACTATCACCTTCACCCGAAGTCATGTGAAGGTTATCCTTCGTAAGCTCTGCTACTCTGGAGATTGGAGCAGGAGGACTGCAAGTTCAAAGTTAGCTAGAACAACTTAGTGAGACCTTGTCTCAAAAATAAAAATATAAGAAGTGTTAAAGTAAACTCAGTAGTGGAGTGCTTGCTTAGCATGCACAAAGCCTTGGGTTCTGTCCCCTGCACTGAAAAAAAAAAAAACACCAAAAATAGAAACAAACAAGAAAACTTATAGTGTTTCCCCCTAAAGTGTATCTCAAGTGGTCAAATCTGTTGTCCACATTTCACACTGATCATCCAGGCCCAGCCACCCTCTCTGCCCTGCACAGCTGCAGGTCTTCCACTTGGAATCTTGCAGTCCTTCTCTATTTAAGAGAATGACAAAGCCATCAGTTACCTTGCTTGTCCAACACTGCAGTCTCATGTTCTCCTCTGTGCTTCTCATTTCCCTCCAGACACATTTGGCGCCTTCCTGTTCCTGGAACATCCATGTTTGTTCCTGCCTCTTGCCTTATTTTTCCCTCTGTCTGTGTGCTTTTCTGTGTCCATGCATGGCTGGCTCTTTCTCTTTCTTCACATCTTGCTGCTGTTACTTCCAGGGGATCCTCTCTATCCTTTCTAACTGTCCCTCATTCCTTCCAGTCATTGTCACATCACCCTATTGATGGCTTCAAACCATTGATCACCTGGCATCGTCTTGTTTATTTGCTAGATGGCTTGTATTTTTGTTTTTCCCCACTTGAATGGAAGCCCTGCCTTTCAGTCCCTGCCATAATAAGCAATTGCTGAATAAACGAATGAATGAATCTTGAGTTTACTTCTCCACCACTTGATTGCTATGTAACAATGGGCAAGGCACTTAACCTCTTAGAGTCTCAGTTTTCTCACCTATAAAATGCAAAAATGACAGTCCATATTTTCTATAGTAACTACAGTCCCAGTATCTTATAATAACAAACATTTCTTTCTCTTTCTTATTACTCTTGCCTGCACTTGGCTGAACTTGGTTGAGTTCACATATTTTCTTATCCTAGGTCCTGGACTGAATAATTGACCCTTACCTAGAATCTTCTGTACTCCTGGTGGAGGCTGGAAAAAGAGGGCAAGCAGAAAGTAGTCTTAAACTCCTTTTCTGAAGACTATCCCACTCATCTGTGTTCCATTGATCAAAGGATACAGCCAAGTTCAATGTCAATGAGGAGAGGTTATACAATCCTCTTGCAAGGAGCAGGGTTGTTGGCGTCAATAATGCAAGCTCTTGCAATAGCTAATCTCTATACGTTGCTTATTATCTGTCAGGCACTATTTCAAGCATTGAAGTAGATGTTATCATCATTCTATGGATGAAGAAACAGAGGCACGTGCTCAAGGTCACAAGCTTCTCAGTATCTCAGCCTCATTGTCTTGGCCCCTCACCAGCGCCTGACCTCTGGTTCTCTGTGGCTGGTGATGGCAGTGGTTGCTACACCAGAGCTCCAGTGAACACTCAAAGGTTACCTGTGCTGGGTATTCTAGTGGTGAACCTTTTTAGAAAGCCATATTGGGAAAAGACTTCCTAAATCCTCCTATGCTGGCCTGGTTCATGTGATGTTAAACATTCCTTAGGTGCTCGGCCAAGCAGGGGAAGGACAGAGGTGTCTGATGGTGTTTGGGTACATTCATGGCCCCACAGAGGTCCTCATGCTTACACCACTTTCCACAGAGAGAATTAGATATTCCCCTGGAGCCCAAAGAAGACCTTTGCCCACTGAGCTGTCAGCCCCAAAACTTATACTTCCACTGACCTGAAAATTTTACCCGCCTAATGGACACAAGAACTAACATTTAGCAAACACGTTCTGCCCAAGTCCCCCAATTCTCTGAACAGCCCTCAAGATAGGTATACCTCATTTTACAGACAAGGAAACTGAGGCTCAGGGAAGTGAAGCAACTTGCTCAAGGTCACGAGCAAAGAAGCAACAAAGATGGGGGTCAAACCCAGGTAGATGGCCCATGTTCCAAAGCTGGCATTCTTTCTGTGGATGGCAGAGCTTCTGTCACTGACAAGGAATAAATATGATTGCCCTTTACCAGCAAGGTGCTCCATGGAGACTTGTTCCACACAATTTCACATTTATTGGACTCACCTCCAATGTCATTGCACATGTCGGCCCTTGAGCACAGGCACACATTCATTTATTGGTCTCTCACACATTCAGTTGCTCATTCACTTATTCACGTAACCCCTCATTCATCCACCAGTCCAATTATTGATTTATTTATCAATTTATCTGTTAATTCTGCAGGTCCTGCACAGATGCAGGTCCTGTCATTCTCCGGATTGTGGTATGAAAATTCTGGTCTCCTGCAAAGGGGCATCTACATGAAATGCAAATTGAGGGCTTAACACAAACAAGTCACTTCAGATGTGCATCAGCATCCAGAGGGAATAGGAGGTGGTCTGGTAAAAAGGCAGCCTCAGAAGGACAGGTAGGGGTAGGAGAGCTCAGCCCCTGAGCCAGGTGCTGTCTGGAAGCAGACTAGTGCTGCACAGGGCAGGGAACCTCCTTCCACAGAACTGGGGAATGTGGAGACCAGCTCTGAGTACCTTCAGATCTTAGCACAGTGAAGGAGTTGGTGGCTCTGTCCTCATGGTGTCCTCAGGAAGCAAGAGGGAACAAAGGATGCGTCCACCATCAGCCACACAAAGATGGAGAACTATTATTTGCTCCCTGCCCCTGCTAGGAAGCGTAAAAGGCTCCTCATCTCTGTCTTGTTGGCCTCTCTAACAAGGGTTTGATGTAGCAGCTAGAATGGGACTAGGGTAGGAGGGGGCTCAGAAAAAGTCGTGTCTGGCTCCATCTACAATATCCAAATAAAACATCTAAGAAAACAGTGTTAAAACATAATGAGATGTGGATCCAGACAAAGCCACCATCTGTAGGTTGGAGAATAGCTGCATGGCCCACCAAACCTTTCCCTGCTGCCCAGATGTTGAGTGTCGCAGAGACCCAGCCAGAGCAGAGAAGGCGGGGGGCGGTGGGGGGGAGGACAGAACAGAAGGGC
Source organism: Cuniculus paca (assembly GCA_004365215.1). Taxonomy (NCBI): domain Eukaryota; kingdom Metazoa; phylum Chordata; class Mammalia; order Rodentia; family Cuniculidae; genus Cuniculus; species Cuniculus paca. The sequence goes on from RJWT010003921.1 coordinate 32,244, forward strand.
GCGGAGAGGGAGGAGGAGATGTTTGCCAAATGATTAAAAAATTAAAGGGATTTTTATGCAGAGAAAATATTTAGCTTGGCATTGTCTTCTCAACCGAACGTTGGCTTCCAAGAGAAAACACTGGCGTTGGCAGCAAACATTTGCTAAATGGAAACAATTGTCGCCTTCCCAGCAGAAAATGCCTTTGTTTGGGCTGGTGCTGCCTGGGCCAAAAACAGCATCTTCTGAAGATGCCCCCAATTTCAGAGAGGCTGCAGGAAGGGGGGACTGCTGAAGTCCATTGTCCCCACAGCACCTGCTAGTCTCAAAGGTGAGCTGCGTGTGCAGGATGGCTGCGTGTCTCTCTGCAGGGCCTGCCGGTGGGAAGGAGCAGAGGCAGATGAGAGGTGGGAGGGAGAGAAGGCAGGCAGGGTGACAGAGAGGCAGGCAGGTGCAGCTGTGTGGAAAGTGCTTGAACACAGAGAGGGTTGTGGAAGAGCTAAGTGGAATCCTACAGCAATGGTGTTCTCAGGGTGGTGGTGACCTCCCTGCTACTTTTCCCTAAACCTGGCTCGACCTCAGGAGCACCTGCAGGAGCCTTTTGAGAATTACATCAGAGCTTGGTCCCAGTGTTGGATGCATTGTCTTGCTGAATCCACCTCTGCAAACAAGACACTCCTGGGTCCTCATCTTTACAGGAGGAGAAACTGAGGCCTAGAGAGGAGTGCTTTGCCATGATCCCAGAACTCAGGAAACAGGGTTGGAAACAGGAGGCTAAAGGCTAAGCCCTGCTGACTCAGGATCCTTGAGGTGGAGCCTGAGAATCAGTGCTGCTAACAGCCAGTCCTTGCCCCTGTGCTGCAGCACCGGCATTCTTGTGGGTTCAGTTCCTGGTCACTTGGCACCACTTCCATTCTCATTCTGTAGGAAGCTTTGTAGTAGGGCCTGTGACTTCCTAGCTTAGTCAGTTTTGTGCTGCTATGACAGAACTTCTGAGTCTGGATTGTTATAAGGAGCAGAGATTTTTTTCTTGCAGTTCCAGAGGCTGGAAAGTCTAAGCTCAAGAGCCTACACCTTGTGAGCATTTTCTTGCTGCAGCGCTGCATAGAGGAAAGCAGACAGGCAAGAGAACACATTAAGAGAGCAGGAGAGCCAATATTTATGACATGCTCACTTTTGCAATAGCAAACCCCCTCCCCTGATCATAAAATTAATCCATTTATAAGGACAGAACCTCATGACCCGTTGACCTATTCCCCTACTCTCTCTCTCTCTCTCTCCCTCCCTCCTTCTCTCTTTCTCTTTGGTACTGGCTTGTGAACCTAAGGACTTTGCACTGAGCTACATCCTCAGCCTTTTAAATTTTTGTAAACTTTGAGACAGTTTCCCTAAGTTGCCCACACTGGGCTCAAGCTTGATCCGCCTCCTTCAACCTCCCAGAGTGCTGGGATTAGAGGCATACACCACCATGCCCAGCTCCTAATCACCTCTTAAAGGCCCACATCTCAACACTAAATTTTTAGTTAATCATGTTGGTGACACTTTCAAACCTCCGCAACTTTTCAAAAAATATTCAAAAACCACTAGAAATGATGTGGGGTGAAAAAGCAAATCTCAGAGGACTCAATTTTTTTTTTATAACGGTCAAAAAGAAGTCATATTTAAAGTTAATTGTTTAGACATGAACACATATGTTTATGCGTGGGAGCAAGGAAAGAGGGAGGGAGAGGGAGACCCATTCAAAACAGGGGGCAGGAGGCCTCAGGAACCCCGGAGCCAGGCCTGTGCAGATATCTGGCCCTTTTCTAGGGCACACGAGCAGGTGAGCTGGGGCAGGGGATGCAGCTAGAAATCAGATGGCCTCCATTGCAAGGGTCCCCCTTCCCATGCCCCTGCTTTCTGAGGCGCTTTCAGGTTAAGCTCAAATTGATGCCCAAGGGGCGTGACCAGAGAAGGGAAGGGACAGTCAGAAAGGTACAGGACAGTGCCAGGGGCACCAAAAGACAGAGGATGGGCTGGCCTCTAAATGGACCTACAATAGGGTTCTAGATTTTTGTTTCTACCCGAAAGTACAAAATTATATTAGTCATAAACTTTTGTGCATGGAACACTTTGCTTAATCTTGATCCTCTTTTGTTTTTTACTTTTTGATTTGGTTTACGACATAATTTTTTGATACCCACAAATCAGAACATGACCAGGGTCAGGTGCTAGAACTACTGTGTGCACACATTACAGGCGGAGTCACCAGGCCTCAGGGTATTTGAATTGTTCAATTTTACAAGGCCATGTTAAATTTTGCTTCTGGGTTTTGTGCCAATTTGTACGTCTAGTGGTGAATTCACGTGTACCCACATCTTCTTCCTCATCAGGTATCAGGTATCATTCTGTTTCTTAATGTTTTTGCCAGTTGAATAGGCATCAATAGGACCAAACTGTAGTTCTCTCCCGAAGTTTTCACAATTCTTTCCACCTTCACAGTTCTGCCGCCAACATCGGGGAAAGTGTCTGAATATTTCTAATATCCAAACAAGAACTTCCAAGCTTGGGCTGGAGTCTTTGATCAGAATGGGCTCAGGGCCCCACATCTCTAGTGCTTGTGGCCTTGACAGTTCTCTTCCTCTTCTGGCTTTTTGTCTTCCCCTGGTGTTGTAAGTGGTCCCTCTCCCTGGGCCACTGTCCTCCTC
>RJWT010003922.1:0-34907 GCA_004365215.1 Cuniculus paca
TTTCAGTCCATACTCAGCTGGCTCCAAGGCAGGGTGGCATGGCTGGGGGGCAGCCGTTCATGGCTGCTGCAAGTGGCAAGAGCGAACCGCACCAAAGAGAGAAAAACGTCCCATTTCGACCTTACATTGTATGTCGGCTCCACCCCTGGGCAGGTGCAGAACTCACACCGCCAAATCTCAGCGCTAGACAACGAATCAATCACAAACGCTAGATTCAGCCACTTCCGTGACTACATAAGGCTTGAGGGGGCCATCTATATACAAACCGTAACACTTGTGTTGGCGGCCAATTTGTCTTGTGAGTCAGACTGTGGGCCTTCAATCATCTCTATGGTAACATGCAGGTGAAATCTGTTGCTGCCGCTCAAGTTTTGCCTCTCATTGCCATAACCATGTCTGTCCTGTTTTTGATAGTTAAGTACTGGCAGCTGGCTGCTAGTGTTTGGAAACCCATCATTTCCTCGTTGCCATGAAGAAGTCTGATATTGAAATGCTTTCTCTTAACATCAACCCTGGGTCACTGGGCTTCTCCGTGGTGCCAGTACTCTCTTCAGCATCTTCCTATCACTTTGGCAAACAGAATGTCCTCTTGGTCCTACCACAGAGCATAAGTCAACTTTTTCCAGCTATACCGTAGTATATCTACCCTACTCTCTAAGCCCTTAAATCTTTTCCATGAAGTCTTCCACAACAGGTTTTTATGTCTTCTTCACTTGGTGTTGTTACTTTTTGCCAAGCTTTCAAAAGCCATCCCTGCAGCATATTACTACTATCTCCTGGGGTCTTGCCAGTATATTAAAACCTTTATATGTTACAATATAGACAAACTCTCCCCAGCTTGCTTCCTATGACACTTCCCTTAACACTGCACCTTTATCTAAGCCCATGTGCACTCTCCCAGAATCTTCCACTCATGTAACAATTTAGCCAATAGACTCATTGTAATCCCTATCAAAACACTAATGACATTATTCACAGAGGTAGAAAATTCAATTCTAAAATTCATATGGTACCACAAAAAAACTCTGAACAGTTAAAGTCATGTTGAACACAAAGAACAAAAGAGGAAGAATCACACTACTGGACTTTAAAATATACTACAAAACTGTAGTAATCAAAGCAGCATGATATTAGCATAAAAACAGACACAGAGGCCAGCAGAACAAAACATAAATCTTAGAAATAAACCTAGCTATCTATATCCAATTGATCTTTGCCAAAGGTGTTAAGAACACAGATTGGGGATAGAACAGTCTCTTCAATAAATAACACTGGCAAAATTGGACATCCACATGCAGAAAAATGAAACTAGATTCCTATCTCTCACCATATTAAAAAAATCTCAAAATAGATTAAACAGTAAAATTGTAACACCTGAAACTAGGAAATGACAGAAGAAAACAGATGGGAAATGCTCCAGAATTTTGGAATAGGCAAAAAAATTTTTGAAGACCCCAAAACCATAGAAAACAAAAGCAAAAATACACAAGTGGATTATATCAAATGAAAAATTTCTTTATAACAAAGAAAACAATCAACATATTGAAAAGAACCTACAAAATGGGAGAAAATATTTACCAAGTTCATATCTGACAAAGGGTTAATATATAGAATACAAATGGATCTCAAACAATTCAATAGAAAAATAAATCTGATTTTTAAAATGAGCAATAAAACAGAAGGCCAAAACTATCAAAGGCAATCCAGGGCAACAAAAGCAAGGCAGGAGGCATCACAATCCCTGAATTGAAATTACACTATAAAAATACTGTGATAAAATCAGCATGGTACTAGAAAAAAAAAAAAACAGACCTGAGGATCAGTAAAACTTATTAGAAGATGCAGGAACAATTACAAACATACTCAGTTACCTTATTTTTGACAAAGGGGCCAAACATATTCACTGGAAAAAAAATAGCCCTTAATAAATGGTGCTAGAAAAATTGGCTTTTCACATGCCAAAGACTAAAACTAGACACTTGTCTATCACCATGAACTAAAGTCAAAATGGATTAAAGATCTAAATATTAAACACTAAAACTACTAAAATTAAAAACACTAAAACTACTGGTAGATAAAGTAGGTAGAAATCTCAAAGACACAGGTGTAGGCAGAGTTCATAAACAAAACAAAAACTGCACAGGAAGTACTTCAAAGAATCAACAACTGGAATCTCCTCTTATTAAAAAGTTTTTGAAATTCACCAAGAGTAAAAAGACAACCCACAGAGTGTGAAAAAATTTTAGCCAACTGTCCCTCAGACAAAGGACTTCTATCTAGAATGTATAAAGAATTGAAAGAAATCAGGTCCCCCAAATTCAAAGACCCAATCCAAAAATGGTCATCTGAGATGAATATGCACTTACCAGATGATGAAATACAAATGGCAAATAAATATTTGAAAAAATGTTCAGCATCACTGGTCATTTGAGAAATGCAAATTAAAACAACACTGAGATTCCATCTTACTCCAGAAAGAATAACTGTCATCAAGAAATCAACCAATAACAAACGCTGGCAGGACTGAGGGTAAAAAAGGAAGCCTTATCCACTGTTGGTGGGAGTGTAGACTGGTACAAGCACTGTGGAAATCAGTGTAGAGATTCCTTAAAAATCTAGTATTAGCTGTTCCATTCAACCCAGCTATTCCCCTTCTGGGTAATTTCCCAGAAGAACTGAAAACATCATATCACAGAAATATATGTGTGTCCATGTTTATAGCAGCACAATTTGTAATAGCTAAATTTTGGAAACAACCCAAATTCCCATCAACCAAAGGATGGATAAAAAAGATGTGATATTTTTATACAATGGAGTACTACTGAGCTATAAAGAAGGATAAACTTGAGGATTTTATAGGTAAATAGATGTAACTTGAGACCATACTTGTAAGTGAAATAAATCAGACTCTCATGTGTAAACACTGCACTGTCTCCCTAGTGTAAAAAACTGAAAGAGTAAATAAGATCCTAAATGTACTATAAGCATTGTGAAAATGAAAGGGGAAGAAACTGCTCAAAAGGAAAGAAAAACTGGGATGGGGAAAGGAGAAAAGGAAGAAGGGAAAAGAATATATATATTAATTATACTACATATATATGTTAATTACACTACTAATCTCTGTTAGTTCATCAAAAAGAATGATTTGTGATTTCATTGATCAATTTTTCATGCTTATATCTCATAATCTGAGCAACTACTTTGAAGATAACAATATACAATATATTAACCATTGCTAATCTATTATTTTGTTTTAAAATGCTATATCATCATTTTTATTCTTTTTTTTAAAAAATGACAATAATAAAAATAAAAACGAGAAATAGATCAAAATAGACATTTGTCAAAAGAAGACATACAGCCAACAGGTATATTTAAAATATTCAGCATTCCTAACATCAGGGATATGCAAATGAAAACCACAATGAGAGATCACCTCGGTCCAGTTTAAAATACTATCATCAAAAAAAAAAAAAAAAGATGTGTGCTGACAAGGATGTTGAGAAAAGGAAACTCCTGCACATTGCTGGTGGGGATATAAATTAGGACAACTATTATGAAAAGCAATATGAGAATTCCTCAAAAAAATTAAAAATAGGACTACCATATGATTAACCAATCCCACTACTGGATTTATAGCCAAAGGAAATGTTGAAGAGACATCTGCCCCCCTATGTCTGTTGCAGCGTTATTCACAGCAGCTAAGAAATGGAATCAACTTAAGTGCCCATCAACTGATGAATGGGTAAAGAAACTACAGTGCATATACATAATACAATGCTAGTCATTTAAAAAATTAAAAAAGGATAAAATCCTGTCATTTGTGATAACATGGATGGAACTAGAGGTCACTGTGTTAAGTTGAATAAGTGAAGTACAAAAAGACAAATACTGCATGACTAGTCAGATACGAAATCTAAAAGAGTTGATCTTATAAAAATTTAGAATGGAGCAGTATCTATCATAGGTTCAGAGAGTAAAGGGAACAGAAGGATGAGGATGGTTGATCAACAGGTACTAAGTTATAGTTATATAGGTGTAAGAAGATCTGGTGCACTGTTGCACAGCAGGGGTAACTATAGATAATGATGATATACTCTGTATTCAAAAACTAAAAGAAGTATGAGTTTTTACCATAACAAAATGATAACTGTTTAGGCTAAATATGTTTCACTTGATTTGAGCATGGCACAATGCATCCATATATATACAAGCATCATGTGGTGCCCCATATGAATTATTATGCATCAGTTAAAAATTTTTTAAAAATTAGCCAGATCTGCTTCTCCATCAATATATGATTCTCACCCCTGGGTACCCCAGCACCTCCCCACTCTAGTTTTTCTAAGATCTCACTTTTGTTGTTGGCCCAGTAGCCAAGAGGAGTGAGGATAAATCCTAAGGGTATAAAACATTTTTTATAAAGCACTTGCCTTCTTTGAGGGTTCCACATGATCTTCAATCAGGTAAGAAAGGGAAAAGAGGAGAGGAGGGGGTAAGAGAGGGAAGACAACTGTCTTTTAGTGATGGAGAGGGGCCCCTTCTGCCCAGCAACTTCAGGAGAACATGAACGTCCCATGTTCTCAGTTGTACCTACCCAGATACTACTACTGCAGCTTTCCTAGGATTGTCACGTAAGGTTTTTGGGAGTTTAAAGTACAACTGAAGTTCTACTACTCTTGCAATTAAGTCTATTCTTATATTCTGTTTGGCCTCTACAAAAGATGAGTGTTACCTTAAATACCGCCAACAAGGCTCTCTTTTATTTCTGATTTTTCATCAAATTGATGATTAGCTGCCCAGAGCCTGCCATTATCTTTCTTCAACAAATCAGTGGCACTTAGTAATAGCCATACAACTTTATAGTTATTGTAGTTACTTTTTTTCCCATAAGCTCTCAGATACTAGAAATAATAAGTCAGCCCCAGTTGCATCCCAACAGAATTGCACTCGAGTCTACCATAGTAAAGTTTTAGTATCTGTACTTCAACAGCAGTTGCTAAAACAACACACCAGAAGCCATCGGCGACAGGGTCCCTCCTTTTCGGCAAGCTGGCAAGCAATCACATTTTAGAGTCTGGTTCACAGAACCACTCTGGATACCAATTATTAAAACTGAGTTCCCTGAAATAGAGAGCACTGTGTGCAGAAGTTCTATTGGGGATGCGCTTGAGAGAGTAAAGGAGGAGGAAAGCAGAATCAGGCAGAGGGAGACCCACAGTGCAATTTTCAATCTAAGTCTCAGCTGGGACCTTAGTATCTACACACCAGTCAGTCACTGGCCAACGACCACCCTTGGAGGGAACATGACCTTTAGCAAGGCAGTTTTCCATTCCAGAGGGCAAAGCCCAGTGAAATATTTGGCTATGAGCCATCAGCAATGCTGTACACTGCAGCTGGGGAACAGGTGTGTCAGCCCTGGCCAAGGAGATGTAGGCAGAGCACCATGGTATCCCACGATGACGCCAGAATGAGCAAGTGGTACTGTGGTTGTTATCATGGCTTCAAGGCTCATCCTTCTCAGCTTTCCTCATCACCATCCCTTTAGGCCCCACCACACTTGCAGTCTCTGGCACTTGGGGTCTATCATAAGGTAACTGCATGCTTGGTGTAGGGACTGATAGGACTTTAAGAACTGATCCCTAGGAAGCTGTCACACAGGCACCAAGGCCCACTGCTCTCCTGCGTTGAATCACTGCATACAGGGAGTGAGGACGGGACCGAGATGTTCTATCTGTCCTCTGCACCTGTGGGTGAACAGAAGCTGCTCCATTGAACCTTTCCTACAAAGCTTGCCATGGTGGGTGGGAAGATAAAGCTACAGCCCCTCTTCCAGGCCGCCCTCCACTGCCTGGAACTATAACACCATCTGGATGCTCCCTCACTGCCTCCTACAGCATGACAGGTCCTGCCCTTCACATGGCACTGCTGTTCCCAGCCGTCCACCTTCAGACCCTGGGCTGTGTACCCTCTGTACAACATCTCATTGAACTCTCCTCACAATCCCTTGGGAAGGTCAGAAAGGGGAAGTGACTTGCAGAACCAGCATTTAAATCCTGTTCTCAGGTCAGGGATTTAGCTCAGCAGCATAAGTGCCTGCCTGGCAAGGGAGAGGTCATGAGTTCAACCCCCAGTACCCAATAAATAAATAAATCCTGTTCTCCCAATCTCTATTCTAAAAGTGGTCAGGACATGTTATCCCAGAGGCTGAGTCATTGTCCCTTTGTTCTCTGCTGGGTCTTGCCTGGCTATTTATCTGGCTATGGCATAGCTCAGCAAAGTCATGGAAGATCATTTGGGAGCAGCCCCGTAGCTGTGGGAGTCCTCTCTTGGGCGGTCAACCATCCTGAGAACTGAGGGTTTTCCTAGGACTCTGCACTTTCACTCATAGTTTCTTTCCACTTTTGTCCCTATTCTCAGTAAACAGAAGGCAAGCAGTCTGTGATTATGGATAGGACTGGCCTCAGAAAGCAGACCTTGACTCCTGCAACTCTCCCTCACTGGCAACTGCCCAAGCCCTGCTCCGCCTTTAAGGTTCAACTCAAGTGTCACCAGCTGAAAGGCTGTGTCCTCTGTGCCTGTGCTTGTGTATACTGATCACACAGCTGCTCCTGAACACTTTCTTCAAGTCAGTTTTCCCCAGAGCACTAAGAGGCCAAGAAAGCATCTAAATAAATAGTGGAGTGCACCTTCTTCCCTCGAGAAGCTTTCTCAGATTCCCCAGGGCACAGAGAATTAACTACAGCTTTTTAATATACCTCACAGCCTAATCTTTGCATTAGTGGCTGCCTTTGAGCTAAAGCACACAGCCTGGCCAAGGTTGTACCTGATAAAAGAAGTGGTGGGGAAGTGCAATGGGGCAGACCTAAAGCAATTTCTGTACCATTTACTCTGGCTAGGAGTGGAACTCCTACTGAAGATACCAGAAATGGCTATCAGTGCTGTTATTCTTTAAGTTACGCTGAGGTCTTAGATTCTGAATCTAGGATATCTGCCTACCTGTCTGCCTGTCTGTCCTTGGGCACCTCCAGCCATTGCCCTCTCCCCTTCCTACCCATCTTGCTGGCCCTCTGTAGATACCAGGTCCCATCCATATGCACAAAGATAAAGCCAAGGGAGCAGCTGATCTGTTTCCTGGGGCCTGACATGCTAAAGGGGAAGGATATTCATAAATATGCTTAAGTGGGCTGAGAGATGCTCACAGTCTCCAGGACTTACTGTTCTTGGCAGTTGTTACTGACCTCAGAGACCATCAGCAAAACCAAATTCTACCCCTACCCTCCTGGGCATCTTTCTGGTTTCAAACTAGGACTTGGGGAGAGCTCAAACAGAATTTTCGAAGCATTAAAAATTGTAGCAACCCTTAATTCTACCTGTTCAAATGGTTTGTTTTGCAGGGGACCCCCCACCCATACATACATACACACCCCCACACACTGACACTGCTTTCCAGCATGGCTGGCCTGAATTCTTTATCCAATCAGCGCTTGACACAGCCTTTGACATACTGACATGAGCTCACCTAAGTAGCCCACATCAGGGGCGCGACTCAAGGCATCCATAGGTAATTATATCTGGCTATGACCATCATTCCCCAAACTGCTCTCCCTTCACTTACCTGCCTATTCTAGATTAACTAGAGTACTTGAAATGGGCCAAACCTTAAGCTGGCTTAATTTATACAATGTAATTTTAATGCTCAAAAACAATCCTCTGTTGTCTTAGTCATCTTTCCTCATTGCTGTGACACAACATTCAACTCTCACAATTTAAAGAAGGAGCTGTTTATTTTGGTTCACTGTGGAAGTTTTAGTCCTTACATGGCAGAAAGGCTGGACATGAAGGAAAGCTGCTCACGTCATGGCAGCCAGGAAGCTGAGAGTGAAGGGCAGAAACAGGAAAGGAGATAGACCCTTCCATGTCACACCCCCAGTGACCTGCCTCTTCCAACCAGGTACCATCTCCCTACACCACACCCCCTATAGCATCTCCATAACCCAATCACATTCTACAAGCCCTGCCTCTGAACACATAAGATTCTGGGGGGACTTCTAGCTATAAACTACAACATTGCCATATTAGCTCCATTTTACAGATTTTTAAAAGTGAGTCTCAGTGGTTAAGTGACTTGTCCAAAGGCACGCAGTGTTGAAACCAGAATTGAAGCCCAGATTCTTCTGATCTGTCTCTGCTCTTTCTGGTAAAGTTCCCTAATTACATTTTAAAATAACACATAAGACCACAAAGACCTCCACTATCTCTCTCTGCCTTCCTTTGCTATCTAGAGTCTCTGGAGGCAGCCTTGACTCAGCTCTCCCACACCCCAGTCATCCACTGAGTCCCTTGTGGTCACCTCTCCAGCTCCTTTCTCATCAGTTACCTTCTCTCCAGTCCCCTTGTCCTTGCCTAGGAAAGTCCACACGGCTCTTCCTGGGTTCCCATCCCTTACTTAGCCAGTTGTCTTGTACCTTGGTGCTCACTAGTGTATGCATATGTGTCCTCTTCATTATTTTCTGAGCTTCTTTGATGCCGGAAATATCTCTCATCTGTCCCTGGCTTGTGTGCACATGTGTATGTGTGTGTATGTGTGTATGTGTATGTGCATGTGTGTGTAGTTATGCATGCACATGTGTGTGTGCATTTGACCTCTGGTGCAGAGAGGGGTATGAAACATATGTCTCAGTTTCATGAACTTCATCATCATGGTCCATGAAGGCACCTCTCTTTTGTATCCCTATTTCCACTCTCCTTACCCTCCTCCTACATGCCTCTGTATTCCCAGAGTCTAACACAGAACACAGAAGGGTGCTCAGCAAACACGATTTAGCACAGCAGATGGGTAACAAATTAGTCATGGATCCTATTTAATCCCATGCCTTGCAGATGCCATCAGTGAAGTGGATAGTTTAGCCACTGCAAGGAAATGAGTTATTGAAAGAGATCAAATCTTAATTGAGAGCCTGGCAACAGCAGGGAAAAAAAATTTATACATCCAAGGCCAGTTTATTTTGGAGTTAACAAGATAAGTTTCTCAATGCAAATTTAGTTCAATCTAACAGGCCTAACATGTGACTCTCAGCCCTTTCTCCCTCATAGTCACTGAAGAGGTGATCCCTTTCCTTCTAAAGATGCTCCTATAGCTCAAATCATTGGGAATTACACACACACACACACGCACACGCACACGCACACACACGCACACACACACACCAACAACTGTCTGAAATTCTCTGGGACAGTTCATTGATAACCCACAAGATCATTGTCAGGATTTTGAGTTCACAATGCCTTTTGGACCAACACCAATAACAATAATGTCCCATAATTTAATTATTTGGTAGACTGACCAAAAAAAGTCAGTTCTTCACTCCTTCCTATGTCCTTTTCTACATGACTTTTTCTGGCCAATGGAACATTGGCAGAAATAATGCACAGGCTTGAAATGAACTTGCACACTAGGGTTTCTCTTTCTGTCTCTGCCATCACCAGGAGAACATGTAGCAGTTAGCCTACTAGAGAGCAAAAGACAAGTTAAACAGAGTCCCACCAATATCCCAGATATGCTCATCCAGTTGCACCCAAGATATCTGAGCAAATTTAGCCAGGGTCAGGTGACAGCAGATGTATGAGTAAGCCCAAGCAAGATCAGCCAAACCCAGCCTAGAGCAGCTAAACCCTTACAGACTCATGAGGTAAGTGTTATTAAATCTCTGAGATTTTGTGATTTTTTTTCCAGCAATACTGTGGTAGCTGATATCTGATTAAATTAACAATGCATATACCTCATTGATCTAGGTTTGGGTCTTTTTAAATACAGTCAAATATGCCCTCTGAGAACAAAGAATTGGCTTAATTAAAGGCAATGTAAACCAGACATGGTGGCTCACGCCTGTAATCCCAGCACTCGGAAGGATCCCAGCACTCGGGAGGATCATTGTGAGTTTGAGACCAGCCTGGGCTACAAAGTGAGCTCAAGGCCAGTTTGAACTGCATAGTGAGACCTTGTCTCAAAAAGACCAGGGCCGGGGAGTTGGCTCAGTGGCCTAAGCTTCAGCCTGGTGAGCATGAGGTGAGGAGTTCAATCCCTGGTGCTGCAGAGAAAGAAAAAAAAAAGGCAATGTAATAAACATCTACTCAGGTCTGAAGGTAGTCACTTACAGAAAACCACCCTAAAGAATGGAGTATTGACAATGTCTCTGGAATAAGTGTAGCACCTCAGGGCAACTACTTGAAAAAAGACAACACGTAAATACTGGCATATTTACTCCTGTACCAGTGACAATACCTCGTATTTGATGAGTATCCCATAATGTGACTGCTAGATTCACCAACATTGCTTTTTTTCTGAACAGGAGATGAACTCACAAGTTATATTAATATAACTAATGGCACATTACCATATCGAAACCATGGAAATGCCAGATGCCTATTAATATCTGCAGAGAACTGCTGTATTAGTGGAAAATTATTGGAAAATCTGTTAACAGACTACCATGACACCATTATCTTTGGGATTCCAGGAACCAGTGACAGAAACCAAGACATATGTTTTCCATCCCTACACCCCAACACACATAAAAAAGGAAGGTCCTTTCGACCTAAAAATATAATTTGCAGAAGTTCAAAGACTGCTTGTCATTACTTCTCATCTGAAGATGTGCAGAGCTTGCACTTTTAAGTGCAAATGTCTAAAGGGGCTCCAGACTGCGGAGAGTCCCAGTTTAGCCAAGCTGCAGCATGCTTGGGCCAGTGTCCTTGCCACCAGATTGTGGTCTCCACAAGCTTCCTAATAAGAGCTTCATGCCACTAGCCCACGACCAGACATATGCATAGAAAGAGGGATATGCAGGTCCTGAGGAACACAGGGGGAACCCACTGTACAGAGAGTTCATATAGTCTCATGACCAAGTCAATGGGCTTTGGAATCACATCTGATTCTGCCCTGGCCCTGCTACTGCTTGCTGTGGGGTCCGTGGGAAATCACTGCATCTTTTCAATCTTTCCTCAGTTGTCACATGGGAACTGTGACACTTTCCTTGGAGAGATGTCATGGCAGTTAAATCAGGAAATGAATGCACTTGTGGTCCTTGGCACACAGTAAACACTCAATAAAAAATTGTTATTAATGAATCATAGATGGCAGATTTTGGGTTGACTGGGATGACAACTGTCTCAAGCTATAGAATTACTAAACCAGTGATGTTACTGGAACAAGACAAACACCACAGACATATCCTATAGCTAATGACACATTGGTTGAATCTATTGACAAGTTCCCATTCTGTTTGCTAACCATACCTCCACCTATCTCTTGTCTATTTATCAGGAGCCACAGACTGGGCAAATAGCAAAACTAATATAAAATGTACTCATTAGAATTGTGCCTAAAGTAGGAATAAAACTGTTGTGATTGAAGGTTTGAACCTGTGAGGATAATGCCCAGATATTGGACATGGACTCTGCAGCTCTATCTTACCCATTCTTCTTCTTTCTCAAGTGCATTATCTGTGGCATGCTATGAAGTATGCCAGGTGGATTACAGACATCATCTCACTTAATTCTCACAGGAATGTGAGATGTGTAAGGACATCCTAGATTGGCAGATGAGGAAGGGAAACAGTAAGTCATTGGCCAGATGTTACACAGCCAATATGTGGCACAGTCAAAAGCTAAATCAAGGCTAGACGTGGTGACACATGCCTATAATCCCAGCACTTGGAAGGCTGAGGCAGGAGGAACTGCTACGAGTTTTAGACCAGCCTGAGCTACATAGTAAGTTCAAGGCCAGCCTGGACCACATAGAGAGATCTTATCTCAAAAAGCCCCCTCCCCCCAAAAAAGGTTGAGTCAAGATCTGCCCATTTCTCCAAAGCTAATAGTCTTTTTCTTGCCTCTTGCTGCCATGATCTCCATGCTGCCCAGACTAAGGCCAACACCTCGTACACTCAGAGTACTCAATGTGAACGTTTCTTCACCAGTGCCTCAGTGATATTGCCAATGCTTCACCAATTCAGTCTCTACCTCCGCATTTGCCACAGCCATACAGCTCTTCCATTCATATTATCTTCTAATTTCTTTCATCAGATTAACTTTTCCCACTTGACTTTATTTTAAAATAAATCTTTTACACTATCATAGCCCATATTACTTGCTATAATTAAATTTTAAAACATAATTGTTACATTGAAAAACTCATCTATGTATCATTTAAAATCAGCTTGGGCATTGCATGCTACGGACAAATCATATCTACTGAAGATCTGCTATGAATGTCACTCTCAGAGATGTGCATATATGTTTACATATGGATGCACACATGTCTGACTTTTGATTATATTTTCTTATGAAAAATTTTCCCTGAAAAGCAGAAAAGAATTGTAGAATGAACTCATCACCCAACTTCAATAGCTGTCAGCTCATGGCTAATCCTGTTTCCTCTATACCCTAATCTACTTCCCCAATTCCCTATCATTTTAAAGCAACTCTGGAGCATCAAGTCATTTTCATTCATATACTCGAGCAACATTCTTTTTTGTTTTGGTGGAGGTTTTTTGCTTGTTTGTTTTTTGGTTTTGTCCTTTTGAGACAGGGTTTCACTAGTAGTTCAGGCTGGCCTTGAACTCACTTTGTAGTCCAGGCTGGCCTCAAACTTGCAATGATCCTCCTGCCTCAGCCTCCTGAGTGCTGGGATTATAGGTGCACACCTCCACACCTGGCTTACAAGCAACATTTTTTTTTTAATCCTTGAAATAAAATGGATTTGGGGCAAAAAAAAGAAGCAACATTCTTGACATCAGTAAATATTTGAAGAATGTTACCAAGAGGCAGGCAGGTAAAGTATGCCAAACATACACTCACACATCACTGATCTGCACAACCTTGGGGGGCTTACAGAGGGAGAGAGGAATGGACAGGAACATAACCAACTTGTGCAAGACAACCATCACTGATAAGTGGAAGAGCTGGGACTTGAACTCAAGTAGCCCACGCCCTTGCCCACTGCACTACCTGACAGGAGCACAGGCATGTTCCTCTTTTTTTTTTTTTTTTTTTTGGACTGGAGAATAGAATCTTACAATATACTTTTCTCCCACTTGCCACAGAGTTGGTCCAGAAGGCGCTTCCTTGCCATCTTTGCTGTCCCTGTCCAGGACTCCTGTCATCTCAGGCTGCCTGAGAGGAGCTGTTGCCTCCAGACAAGGTGTGAAGAGTGGATACTAAGGACCCCTCCACAGCCTCAGCTGAGGGCAGAATGCAAAGGCAGCATGCAGGGGATGAGCCTCCAGTCCCCAGGGCTAAAAACACTGAAGTCAGCATGTTACAGCTGAAGGGCACAATACACAAGTCAAGCCTTGACTGTCATTTACAACTTGACACCCCCTGATCTTGGTTTCAGCCTCTGCTGTCGTCACAGGGACACTGATTTCTCCAAGGCCTCGCTTCCTGGGAACGCGGCGGCTGCTTTGGTTGCCCTTGACCACACAGGATCAGGCAGGCAGGAATGCCTTTTGTCTTGATTGAAACCCTCCATACTCATTTGCTTTCGGCAGCATGCAGGGTCCTGGTTTTAAGACGGGGTGAAAGGGCTTTAATGTCTCCAAAGGTTTCTGAGACACGGGACTTCTCAAGGGAGAAACGATGATTTCAGAGCAAAGGAATCAAAAGCACATGTACTGCCTTTTTCTGCACATACAGAGTGACTTAAAAATGAAGGAAAGAAAGTGTTAGGAAAAACAGTTTTGAGTTTCATTGAACCAACATTGGAAAAATGCAGCAAGACTCTTTCCAAATCCAAAGCAGAACCGTGTCCTTCCACCTCTGTGGGAAATTCTGGTTTGGAAACCCAGTCTCCTGGGGCTGCCAAGAGTCCCGGCCACAGCAACCCCCCGCCCCCATCCCTGGACACACACATTCTGACTACAGAAGGAGATAGTCCCCAAGGCACTGACTGTCCCAGACCTAAAAGTCCAATGGAAGGACCAAGAATGGGCCAAGGTCCGCAATTCCCCTTAGCAGAATTTTCTCTTTGCTTGTCTGTGACACGCAACAAAACCACCTTCATAAGCAAGAACATGAGTGGGACCTTGGCTGGGCAGGATCCCTTAGGGAGCAAGAAGTTAAATGGGTTCAGAGGCTTTCCAAGGATACAAAAGTGTGAGGATATGTGAAGGTCTTTAGCTAGACCCCAAGAGTAAGAGTTACCTTCACAAGGTCACTGTTTTTCCTGTGGTTCTGACATTCCCATGACCTTGTCTTCCTCTATCTCCTATTGTTCTCAGATTCCCTCTCAATGATCCCTGATATCCTGCTAATCCACGACTTCTGAAACTCTTGACCTCTGCCTTTTCACTGCCTTCCTCCTCACAGCTATTCCTCTTGAGTACCATGGGGGAAAGCAGTTAATATTAAATCTCGAGTCCCGATGCAAAGTCAACACTCAAAAATCAATAGCACTTCCTGTACACAAACAACAAACTCACTGAGAGAGAAATTAGGGAAATAATACCTTTCAATAGCATCCAAAAAAATGAAATACTTAGGAATCAACCTAACAAAGGATGTAAAATACCTATACATTGAAAACTATAGTACTCTAAAAAAGGAGATTGAAGAAGATGTCAGAAAATGGAAAGATATCCCTTGCTCTTGGTTAGGAAGAAACAACATTATGAAAATGGCCATATTCCCAAAGCTGTTATACAGATTTAATGCAATTCCGATCAAAATACCATTCACATACCTTACAGATTTAGAGAAAACATTCTTAAAATTCATTTGGAAACAGAAGAGACCTAGAATAGCAAAGGCAATCCTGGGCAACAAAAGCAAGGCAGGAGGCATCTCAATCCCTGACTTGAAGCTATACTACAAAACTACAGTGATAAAATCAGCATGGTACTGGCAAAAAAAAAATAGACCTGAAGATCAATGGAATAGATTAGAAGATACAGCCACAACTATAAACACACTCAGCTACCTCATCTTCAACAAAGGGGCTAAACATGTTCACTGGATGAAAGATAGCCTCTTTAATAAATGATCCTGGAAAAACTGGCTTTCCATATGCCAAAAACTAAAATTAGACCCAAGCATATCACCATACACTAAACTAAAGTCAAAATGCATCAAAGATCTAAATATTAAAACAGAAACACTAAATCTGCTGGGAAACAAAGTAGGTAGAAATCTTGAAAACATAGGGGTAGGCAAAGGGTTCACGAACAAAACGCAAACCACATAGGAAGTACTTCAAAGAATCAACAACCGGGATCTCATCTTATTAAAAAGTTTTTGCATTTCAAAAGAAATCACCAAGAGTGAAAAGAAAACCCACAAAATGGGAAAGAATTTTAACCAGCTCTCCCTCAGACAAAGGACTTATATCTAGAACATATAAAGAATTGAAAAACATCAGGCCCCTCATATTCAAAGACCCAATCCAAAAATGGGTATCTGAGGTGAACACGCACTTCTCAGATGAAGAAATACAAATGGCAAATAAATACATGAAGAAATGTTCAACAACACTGGTCATTCAAGAAACACAAATTAAAACAACATTGAGATTCCATCTCACTCAAATAGCTGCCATCAAGAAATCAACCAATAACAAATGTTGGCAGGGTTTTGGGGGAAAAGGAACACTACTCCACTGTTGGTAGGAGTGTAGACTTGGTGCAATCACTGTGGAAATCAGTATGGAGATTCCTCAAAAAGCTAGGATTGGAAGTTCCGTTCAATCCAGCAATTCCCCTTCTGGGTATTTTCTCAGAAAAATTGAAAATGTCATACCACAGTGATATATGTGCACCCATGTTTATAGCAGCACAATTTGTAATAGCCAAATCTTGGAAATGACCCAAATGCCCATCAATCGCAGAACGGATAAAAAAGATGTGGTATTTTTATACAATGGAATATTACTCAGCTATAGAAAAAGGATAATCTTGAGGCATTTGTAGGTAAATAGAGGCAACTTGAAACTATACTCATAAGTGAAATAAATCAGACTCACATTTGTAAATATCATAGTCTCCCTAGTGTAAAAAATAAATAATAATAAACTGAAAGAGTAATAAGATCCAAAATGTACAATAGATATTGTAATAATGAAAGAGAAAGAAAGTGCTCAAAAGGAAAGAACTGGGATAGGGGAAAGGAGAAATGGAAGAAAGGAAAAGATTATATGTATGTAGGTATACACATATAACTGTATGTGTATATATGTGCGCAAAATAGATAACTATACTACCAATCTGTTAGTTCATCAAAAAAAAATTTGTGCTGTTTTTGATTGCTTGATCATTTTTTATGCCTACATCTTATAACCTGAACAACTACTTCTAAGGTAACAATATGCAATGTATTAACTAGTGTTGATTTCTTACTGTTTTTATTAATTATGTATTATTTCTATCTTTTTTTTTCCTGTTTTGCTTTTTTAAAATAAAAAAAAAATCTTGAGTCCCTATTGGACAGCATCTTGCAGCAGGTCACTAGCCTATGAAGAAGCTATCTTTGGCTGAGTTTCAATGCCTAATCCAATCAGCTGTATCCAGATTAAAGTAATACAGTTCATCTCAAGACATCCAGTGCAAAAGGAGCTACTACTTCCTTCTATTCTGTTTAACATAGACTGTTGGTGGGAGGACAACTGAAAGCCTACCCCAGCCCCCGGATCCTGAAACAAAGGCCCAATAGTCCTAGGCTGAGCAACACAGACTAAATATGAAGCACTGGGCTGAAGGAGGCATGCATGTATACGAAGAGTGATACTAAGCTTTGATTATGTTAAGCCTATTTTGTAAGTCAGCCTGGCCTTTTAAATCCCAACTGTCATGGAAGCCTCTGCTTTCCAGGAAGTTATTCCCATCAGCAGTTATTTCTGCAATAGTGGTTGTTATGAAACCTTTTATTTTGAAAACATTTCAAAACAAGGCTTCTTGTGCACTCAGCTTTCTCTGGTCTACTAGGAGCAAAATGGTGCAGATGTTTCCCTGTGGATTGTGTGTTACCCCTGCAGGCCATTCAAGTCCCAAAATCCATCTTGTAGTCACCATGGAAAAATGCAGAGGCACTGTGTGGGGAGAAGCATGTCAACTCATCCCAAACACTCTCCTTCAGCCAGCTCCCTGCCCAACACATGGCTGGGCCATGACACAATGCCCTGTTCCTTAGAGAATAATTCATTATGTGATTAAAAGTTTTTTCATCAGAGTTGATTTCTAAAGCAACTGCTGGTATAATACCAATTAGGAAACACTAACAGAGGAGGAGCTGGGCCCTGACGTCAGGCTCACACCCACAAGAGTTTACATGAGTTGTCAGATGCTCATGCCTGGGACCCTGACAAATCGCTGGGCAAGAAACAAACAACACACTCTTCAGGCTGGAAGGGCCTTTCTGGAAAGGGCCTGTTCCCACAAGCCAGGCTTACAGAGCAGCAGGGTGGAGTCATTAAAAGAAATGGGCTTTGAGAGAAGACCATTGTGGGCTCTAATACTATTCTAACTATTAGCAGCTGTGGGACCCCAGGCATGTCACCATGCCCCTGAGCCCCAGTTTCTTCATTGGAAGGATGATTTTTACACTATTCATCTACCAGGCTCAGTGAGGATTAGAGATAAGATTTAACAGTGGAAAATAGTACAGGCACATTATAGGTTGAGTATGAAAGCTTACTAGTGCTACTACCTGCCTTCCACCTCAGAATGAGTTGGGAGTCTATTGGCTCATCAGTGGCAGGTCTGCCCAGGGATCTCAGGCGAAGCCAGAGGCTGAGATGTGGGACATTGCTCTCCTCAGCCATTTGGCAATTACTATCACCAAGGGGATCCCCCCATCCCTCCTCGCTCCCATCCATGATGGATTTGGTTCACAAAACTCCTCCTAAGCTTCCGTCCTTAAGGAGCTCACTCTAAAGGGACATGACAGATAGGAAACCAAAAGCACAGTACCACCTGATCAGAATGATCACCAATGTGAGCACAATGCTTTGGGACACAGAGAGGAAAGATCGTGGACAACTTCCCGCAGGAGGGCAGAGATGTGTGAAGGGAGACATTTCTAGATGGATAAGACAGGATGAGCAAGTGACATCATAGTGGCAAGACAATGAGGTAGGAGCCGTGGGTGAGATCCAGTCTTTGGGTACAGTGTTAAGAAGCTGATTCTCTGGGTGTGGGTTTAGGAAGCTGACTCCAACCTGAGTGAGGAAAATGCTCTGGACAGGTGAGACTCAGGGGAGGCAGCCAACCAAGAGGACAGCCTGATGGCCTGCTGGCAGCTGGGCCAGGCTTATCTTTACTCTGGAACCAGAAGGAAAAGCCAATTTGACAAATGAAAAGAACTCAGGTACAGGAATCAAATTACCTGCTAGGCAAAGTGATGTGCCGTAGCCTTTCTGTGGCCTCTTTCCTGAGGCAGCTCCTCACACAAGCCCATGCTGCATGGCATTGTACTGAGTAGAGAGCCAAAACTGGGCCTCAGGAAGCACCATAGGATGACTGACTCCTGGCCCAACACAGTCTCTTGGCTGGCTGAGCCATCCAACCTGTTAGGTCAGGGCCAGATCTTCTGCCAATTCAGAAATAATGTAAGAACATCCTTGGTACCTTTCTGCCTGCCATTACTAAGAGCTGAGTGAGGCTCCAGTCTCTTAGGTGTCAGCCCCACTCCCGTCTGATGACAGAACTACTGTACTCAGCTATAAAGCTGTCCATACTGTGTGTCCACATGCCTCACCTCTGGGCTCAGTATTGGAAACCAGCTGGCAGGTGTCTGTCTTCACGATTGGTCATCTAATAACTTCAACCTTCCTCTGAGGTCTGTGTGTGACCCTGAAGGTACCAGGATCACGAAGGCTGCTATGGTGACAGGGGAGTGCTAACAGCCTGACATAGGCTGAGAGGCCTTGGGGAGAGTCTCAGGGGTGAAGCCCTGGAGGAGATGGAGCTCATATTGGAAGGAGTGGGCAGCTCCCACTGTCAAACCCAAAAAATCCCATCACACTCTCTCCATCCCTGCTGCCATCTGTGACACAGTAAGAGAAGGTGTGCTAAGGCCCATACGAAACTAACGCTATCTGCCTCAACTGTGATCCAAGAGGGAAAATGTACCCAGATTTCTCTCTACTCCAGTTGGAAGCAAAAATGCATAATTTTTTCACTGTAGACTTAAAGAAACAATACCAGATTTGTGCAACTTACATACTCAAAAATATATAGTCACTCAGTTCAAAGGGCAATCTTTTCCCCCTCACTCGCTCCTAGACCTTGCCTTTCCCTTGCTGTACCCCATCCTGGACACCTCTCTTTCCCTTCCTATATAAGAGAGTTAGAGAAGACTTAACTAAAGCTGTTTCTCTTCCTGCCCTCTGTCTTCTCTAAGCTACCAGTTATTTCTGACCATTGGGTGTCAGCTGTTGGTCTCCTTGTGCATCTGCCCGAGTGCCTGCTCTTCCTGTGAGCCTGCTCACTCCAAACGTGAGGCATCTCCCTGTCACAGTGCTCAGCGCACAGTCAGCACTCCTGGAAGATTTCCCTGGTGTGCAACTACCAATCCCAAGACTCTCCAATCACCAGGCAGCAATTTAGAAAGAATCTCTGAGAACAGCCTCATCAGCCCCATTCTGAGAGATGCGACAGCTTTTGGGTGCCAAAACCAGGACGCAAGAAAGGGTCTGAGCTCCTGAAAAAAGCTGCCAGTGTCTGGCCCTGGTGCCCTGGAAGGACCAGAGACCTGCAGCTAAACTTGCACAGCACCACATTCCTACCCATTCACCCCTCACCCAGGGCCATAGGATGAGGAAGACCTTGGGATTGTGCAGTCAGGAATTTACAGTGGTCCCCAGCAATCCCAGCCACAGGAGTTTGTATGATACACCATTAAATCAAAGGAGTTTATGTGACTAAGATGGGAGCCCCAAGAAAGAGGAGTCTGACACCCTTGAAGAACATGTTGGCCCTTCCATGAAAGCAGCACCATCCTGCCATTGACCCCTGCACCAGCCAAAGACCAGCCTCCATCAGCCTTGACCCCTCATACATTATTCTGTATGCTCAGTCCCTCAACCCACCCTCCCTGGCCACAGTTCTCTCACTGGGTGACCACCACAACTCCTCACTCCCACTGGTCTCCAGCATCATGCCATCCACTCTATCCTATCAGTTCTAACACCTTCAAGCTGCCAACATCACTACCCATAGGGTGAGTCTAATCTCACAAATCTGGCCTGCACCCCACAAGGCTAAGCACCTGCCACTCTATGCCATCTCCCTCTGCTGCTCCCCTCTACAACCCAATGTTCTTATCACACTGGACACTGCATGGCCTTCAGAACCTCTGCAAAGGAGTCACAGATGCTCAGAAAAGTGCAGTGACACCTGACTACTGACTCCATGTCTTCTCAAACTCTTTCTCTGAACCCCTAGTTGAGCTAGATACCTCCTTCTATGATTTCAGGGTTCCCTCATGCCACCAAATCTTCCCTCTATGCTCATCAGGGCTGACCTTCCCTAGAACAAATGACTGGAGAGCCTTTCCTGTGTTGGATTCCTCCAGAGAGGACATGGTTGGCCAAATCATGTCATCTGTTTGCCCACACCTGTGTTCACTGGGCTCAGAGAACCGAAGGAACTGGACGGGTTAGGCAACCAGGCAGCAGGGCTCCCAGCTCCATGGCAGCACCATGGCTAAAGCTATTTCCCCACATATTAGTATCTCCCCTTGCCTACTGGAACCCAACCACTCTCCACAAGAGTATAATCAGAGCCTGCAGATCAGTGTCAACCAGGAATGGTAGCGGACTCATAGCCACTGACAAGAAAAGCTGGAGAACAGTCTGGAAGAAAGCTATTCCAGAGTTAGAAATCCCATGTGGAAGAAGAAAGGCCTGCATGCCATGGTGACACCCAGAATTTCCTCTGCTTTGCTGATTGAGAGGACTGTTTCACCAAATCTCCTTGACTTCCCTAGCCTTGGCTTTTTCTTCTGGAAAATATGGATAACACTGCAGCCGTTCAGTCATTTGTTCCAGGGAAGGTCAACCCCATTGAGCTTCAGGGGAAGGTTTGGTGGCATGAGGGAACCCTGAATCACAGGAGGCATCTAGCTCAGCTAGGGGTTCAGGGAAAGACATGAGAGAAGACATGGAGTCAGATGGTACCTATCTCACAGGATTACTGGAGAAAATGAAATAAGAGTACCTAGCTTGGCATGGTGGTACATATCTGTAATCCCAGCACTCAGAAGGCTGAGGTAGGAGAAACACTGCAAGTTCAAGGCCAATCTGGGGCATATAGTGAGTCCAACGCCAGCCTCAACTATATAGCGAGAACCTGTCTCAAAACACAAAACAAAACAGATACAGTGCCTAGCACACTCCTGGCTACTTCCAATAGAAGAGTCTCAATAATTTTATTCTCACTTACAGAACACACCCACATTTACTATCACACTTATACACAAAAGGACCGTTAACTGAAGGCACATGGTTTTCTTCATAGAGGCCCAGAAAATTATTTTTATATTTAAAATATTTAAGTGAAGGAGCTCTGTTTATAGGACCATTCTTGATTTTAACTCAACTCTGTCTCAAGCAGACAACCTTTTTATAATTTGATTCTCACTCATGGTGAGGTCCTAGGTATCAAACCCCCTAAACTAAGTGGGAAAAATGAGGCTAAAGGACAGCATGGGACCCCTTATTTGGGAGAAGAAGCAGGCCTAGAACCTGCAGCCATTGGCTCCACCTCCTGAGAACTCACTGTCCTCAGCAGGGCTCTGCTGGTTCCTCCTGGGTCCCCTTGTGCAGACAGGCACATGATGAAGCAGCCTGTCAGACCCAGGTCTCAGGCAACAGCCAGGCAGCCCTCTGTACTGCCCAAAAAGGCTTTCTTACCTAGGAACTTTCCACTCTTGCTAAGCCTGCTTCTTTGAGCTTGACAGGAGAACCCACCCTTGACCATGCCTATGTCATAGCTCTTGTGTCCTCTTTCAAATACAAAGAACTCATTTCTATCATTGTATTCTCTCTTAAGATTTATTTTCCAAGATGCAACCTTATATCTGCCCTAGCCAGAATCTTTCTAGAAAATAACAAAGACACAAAGAGAGTCTTTAACTGGAAGCTTTCTCTTGGGAGCCTTGCAGAAAGACCTTAAAACACTAGGACCCCTTCCCAAAAGAGTTAATCTAGTATTTGGGAACTTGTCTAAACAAAGTAGTAGATCAGTTACAGAGATGGGGTGTGTCCAGAAAGGCATTGGCACTGGTGGATAGAGACCCTACCTTCTAATCCTCTTTCTACTGCTAGCCATGTGACCTTGAGCAACTCATTTTGCCTCTGTGTGTCCCAATTTCTCCATCTATGCAATAAATGAATGAGTTGGAGAATTTCTGAAGTCTTAAATAACTAGAAGTCTCTAGCATAGAGGCCCATCCTCATATACAAGTGGTCCCTCACACAAAAAAAGGTATGTATCACAGGTGCCATCCTTGTTCCAGCCCTCTGGTAGACATCAATGATTGACAACAGCAGTCCTTCCTTCTGAGAAAGACCCAGCTTCAAGACTCCTAATACCATCCTGATGAAGCAACTACAAACAACCAGAGTTGACATGCAAAATAAAACATATTTGCATTGCTAACATTCAAGTCTCTGAAAACTTGCCTCAGTCAAAATCCCCCAATAAAGACTCCCTGGAGTTTGGGAACTGCTGGGGCTCTGCAGTCACTGGAGGACTTACCATCCTTCTATGGACAGCTGGGCCACCAGGAGAGCTGGACCTGCCTGATCACTCCATAACAGTCCAGCATGTGGTGCCTATAGCCCAAAGCCCACAGATCCCTTGTAAGATTTCTCAGAAGTAGTAACTTCTATTTTAAAGAGCAATTCCAGAAAAGTAGAAGGATACAAAATGAATCAAACTTTGTAAAACCCAAGCCAGGCCTGCCCAACACACATACGCACATGCACACACCCCCACAGTCGCACCCATGCTCGCTAACAAGCTCAGGTACTCATGCACCAGACTGCCACACACACCCTGCAAAGGACTCCTGCAAGAAAATGACCTGCAACAGTGCCATCTAGTGGGGGCCAGGAGCTGTCCTACCCTCAGAAGTTTGCCTGCTGAGCCCCAAAGAGAATTTTAAAGATTCAGCCATGTAAAGTTGTGGCTGTTTCTTACCAGGAAAGACACAAAACAGTGATGACACGAGACTACCTTGGAATCTCTCACCACTCCACTCAATTACTACCTGCATGTGGTCTTCACTGACTCTAGCCACACCCCTCTACTTCCTGCTTGTTCCAGCCTGCTCTCAGCCTTCGCCCGGTCAACCCCTACCCCCAGAACACTGCTACCAGCCTTTCTATCAGTACGCTGCCTACATCTCAGACACGCACTTCCAAGAAATGTGGACAAGGCTCTAGCCAGATTCTGGCTCAGCTATTCTGCAGTTTACAATTTCTATCCTGAGACTCAATTTCCTGTTCTGTATAATGGGAAAATGCCTTCCTAACAGAGCTACCATAGAACTAAACTGTCTCTTCCAGAGACTCTCTGTCCACGAGCTGCAGCCAGGGCAGGTATGGATCTGAGGAGGTCAAGAAGGCGCTTTGCTGAAGGTCACGGTAGGTATCAACTTCACAGGCCCTGGGAAACCTGGAACTCTGCCCCAGCTAACTCCAGGAGGTATCAGGACACCATAATCTGAAATAATTAAGCATGACTTATGCTCCCTCCTTACCTGTTACAGATAGCGGGACGTCTGCTCCAGCTTACTGATTTCAGGTCCTGATATTCCAGTTAATAAAACCGAACAAGAATGCTGTCACGAACCATGCCAGAGGACCCTGAGAGGAGCAAGAGTGTTACCAGTCCCACTTCAGCAAGGCAGGCTTTCCCCTACCTTCTCAAAGATGGTTTTCCAGGAGATCAGCCAAGCAAGTAGGGCTTCCAGAAGTTCCCAGGAATGAGGAGGCCTGGGAACCAAGGAGGCTGCTAAGGCCAGTCAGGAAGATGGCAGCATGTCCCTGGGGCTCCAGCCTGAAGAAGCTACACCCTAGGGCTCCAAGTAGAACACTTGTCCACTCAGCCCCATTTCCTTGGCAGAGGAAATGAAGCTCTGGACATTCCTCATGCTCATGGGAAGGGCAAAGACGTCTCTGAGGCAAATGTGGGATACTGGGAGGCAGGGTTGGAGACCAAGCCAGATGAAGCCCCATACTTACCATCCAGCCCTGAGACTTTCCTCTCAAGTGGCTGCCAATCCCTGTCAACTCCTTAGCTTCTAGGCCTGCAGCTGCTCTGCCAACCAAGTCTCTTACCAAGTCACCAAGCTTTTTTGAAATCCTCCACTCTTCTGTTCCATATGCTCTGCTACAATACAAGCCCCCTTCACAGTGGCTTCCCATCATGCCAGTGATGGACAGCCTAGAGGGGCAGCAGCTCATTCAGGGCTTCCTCCATGGCACACCCCAACTCCCCTTGTTTCCCTATCCACTTGCCTCCCCATATTCCCACCATTCTTAGGCCCCAGACTCTTACTCTGGCCAGGACCAAGAAGGCCAAGACCACCTCAGAAGCCCAGGTGGGAGGTCACCAGAACAGCACTGGCTAGATGGAGACAGAGGGAAGGGGACAGGAGGAGCCATAAAAGGGAAGAGCTTATATAGAATCACCTAAGTGTCCTTCAGAGTAAAGAGCAGAAGGTAGGTAGGGGTGCTAGTCACAAACCATGTCTTTTAAATAGCACAGTGAGCTGTGTGCCAGGGTCTAACAACTTTATTCACCCAAGGGGCCCTCACAATCACAGAGGTCAAGAGACTTGCCCAAGGTTGCAGAATAAACCAACTGTGAATGTGGGCATGCATAGAGAGTGGTCTGGGTTGGAGACCATAGTCATGACAGTGAGTTGCCCACAGGGGAAAGGAGGCCATCACTGACTAATGCTGCATGCAGTTGGGCACATGGACTGAGGACTTTCCTTAGCCTAAGATGAGCAGTGAGAATGGACAATGAATGACACCTTTGTTGATCTCAAGTTGAGGGGGAATAGTAGGAGAAAGGGAAACAGATTTATAGTGCCAACCACCCCCAACCTTCTCCTCCCCACTGGCCCACATAGGACCACCTTTGGCCCTACAAGAAAGTCGGAACCTCCAACATCAACCAGTCTCCTGGGAGGCTGCACAGAGGGCAAAAGGCTCTATCATAGCTAGGAAGGGGTGTAAAATGGAGGGATTGTATTTGGAAGGGTACAGGGATATCTCATGGCATGAGACAAAAAGCATAAACAGGATTCACAGAAACTAAAGACATAGCTACCACATCTCTGGAGCCATAGGAGTGTTTCTTCTTCCACCTTTCTCTTCCCTCTCTCTCCCCTACTCCTTCTCCCTCTCTCCTGCTCCTGCTCCTGCTCTTTCCCTCTCCTGCTTATATACAGGCTCATTTTACCCAACTAGACTCTATCCTTGGCTCCTGTCCCTAGTGTCCTGCCAATTTAATGCATCATCACAACCTTTTTCTTCTTGCTAGTTCAAATTTCAAGAGAAAATCTGGTTGACTGCTTTGGCCTATGATGTGGGTCCTCTGGAGTCAGATGACCTTTCTTATCCAATTAGCTATGAGGAGGGTGCTTAGCGTTGGGTCATGTGACACAAACAGGGCAACTAGAGTGTGGGATCTGAGAGTGGAGCAGAGGCAGGATAAATATGCTTTATAAATATTATATAGGATGTTCTATGCCACATTGTTTATAACAAAAAAATCATGTTCCTGATCCACCAGTTCACTCGAATGTTACTTCCCTATTCATTCTCAAAACCCATATTGCTTTCTAATCTCTAAACAGAACACTAGATGCTGAAGCAAGTAAATCAAACCTCAGTTCCATCAAAGGCTCGTTTAGTCACTGCTTGAACAGAGGCCTGGGCCACAGTAGCTTCTCAAAGATAGACTCTATAGTGTGGAAAGGCTGGCAGGTCATTCCAGAAAAGTAATAGGAAAATACCTAGCAAATAGAATAAACTCAGCCTTACCCAATGAGAAATCTGCAAAACAACGAAGATGACACAAACAGTGAAAGGTAGGCCCTTCCTGGGCTGGGTGCAGATGTCAGTGGTACCACAGGTTTATGGGCCAGTGGTCTGGTCCTCTCCAGACCAGGAAGGTTCAGTCTCCCAGTTACAACCCACCTTTCAGCCTGACAGCAGGCAGCACCAGCCAACAGCCATGACGTCCTTGCCTCTACCTGAACTTAATTCAAACCATTCTGTCCAACACTCATTCAGAGCTTTTATTAGGTTTTAGGTTACTCTATATATGGCACAATAGAAATATTTTTTCAATCTTAAATTAGAAACATACCACAGCAGAATTTTTTAGAGCCTTTTACAACATTGTAGAATGAAATGTCTTCAACTCTGCAACCGAAATCTAACCAAGGTAACTTTCCACTGGAGAAATTCTGCTATCAAGAAAGGCATGTGTTCTCTGGAATGTGCTTTTCTCCCTCTTTTCTAAAACCAGTCAACAATATTCCTCTAAATAATCTGAGGTGTGTGTCTTAGTTACTTTCTCATTGCCGGGACAAAATACCTAACAACAAGTTAAATGAGGAAAAGTTTATTTTAGCTCTCAGTTTGTAGAGATTTCAGTCCATAGTTGGCTGGCTCCAAAGCAGGGTGGCATGGCAGGGTGGTGAGCAGAGGAGAAACAGTCCATGCAGAGAGGCCAGAGGCAGCAATTATGCCTTCCACACTTCCTTTTACATTCCATCCAGACTACAAGCCTACTGGTTGATGCCACCCACACCCAGGGTGGGGTTTCCCATCTCCCACCCCCAGAACTACACTAAACCAGTCTGTGGACTAATCCAGTTATCACACCCTTAATCCAGTATCACACACCCATGATCCAGTCACCTCCCAAAAGCCCCACCTATGAACGCATGAAGCTGTGGGAAGACATCTAGCTGTAAACTGTAACGGTGAGTAACAAAAGAAAGAATAATCTGGGGGAACAGCAGCATTCTCAGGGAGGACAGAATGAGATTACCACCGACTAGCCTTTCAAATAGGCATGTCCATCACCATCTATTGCTACAAAGTGAAGCCTGGAGAGAAGAAATTGTGCTCCAGATGGGTAAGGCCTGGTTCCTCGCTCACCTGACATACTTAGACACTTGAAGGAAGCTGGAGAGGAAACCACTGACATTAATAAAGTGGGGGTTGGTTATCAGGCCAGGTGAGCAGAATCCAGGAGCCCAAAAGTGCTTAAACTAGAAAATGTTCTGCTGCTTACTAGAAACAGATCCTCCACTGAGCACTTCTGAGATGAGCGTGTTTCACACTCTGAACGAGGAGCTCCAGGGGTTCACCCGATGAATACTATAGTGCTGTGTGGGATAAGAATGTGTTTGGTACTCACCTTATGAGTCGACTGGTTGGATGACAAATGCTAAGTAATCATTTGTGCACACAGAGTATTGCAGCCTGATGTTATGGAGGTGCCTCTGAGAGTTCTCACTTGAACATGCATCATTCCACAGCTCTGCCTCTGGCCCTGAAGCTTCCTGCACCCATCACCAGGTATGCTCCCTAGTCACTGCTAAGGGTGCCAATCCTGAGGCTACAGGAGGTTCCCACCTGTTTGCAGAGACTACATCCTTTGGAACAGCAGGGACCTGTAGAGGTCTTGGGTCTAAAAGATGTGTCACATGGGCATATATTACAGGAAGAGCCCCAAATAGGAAAAGACCATAGTGAGCTGGAAATGGCATAAAGGCTTTCAGAAGAGAAGACGAGAGTTGGGCTTCAAGGGAGTGGCAGAAAAGGGAACACACTTAAGGCAGGTGTTAGAACCAGTGCCAAGACAGAGGTGGGAATGACACTGTGGTTCAGGAACAAGCAGCATGGGAAAAGGGCTTGCCTTGACAAGCACCAGGAATAAGTAAAGTTTCAACCTCCCAACTTCATTCCTTGGGTGCATCCTCATCTCTACAAATCCTCTGAGGTACACCCAACAGGTATACCTGAGGTATATAGATCTGAATGCCAACTGACAAAGGAATAACAGGCAGGGCAGCTAGGAGAGGAGCTAAGCCTCCCCTCCCCCATTCCCAGACTGAAGGTTTTCAGAGTGTTGATTATTTGAGAGATGCTGGCTGGTCCTGCTGCCCTCTCCCCCACTTCTAGTCCCCACAATCTTGGATGGCAGCTTCTCTCATAGATAACTCTCTGAGATCAGGCTCATTCTGTCCTGCCTGAGAACATGAGGGTCAGAGTGAGCCCTGGGCCTTGGGAACAGACCCCAGATTCTGGGCAAGTTGAAACCCAGACTGAGACCCAGCCCCCTGCTTGCCCTTGGTCCTGGGAATATCATTCCACTGGACTAGGAACCCAGGGAGTTTCCCTGCCGTAGCAAGTAAAGGTCAAGATAGCTTCAGAACCCTAGAGTCGGAGACCAGTGGTGGGCTTAGCTTTCATCTGACGCTTGATAATGGAAAAGATAAAGGCTCTTGTCTGACCCACTGCAGACATAGCAGCCCCCCAGCTTCTGAGTTCTGCCAGGCCTCCAGGCTTTCTTTATAGCCAGAATGAACTAGAAAATCTGTTGAGGTAGCTAGTGTCCTCTCACTCACTCCCTACCTCCTCCCTTTGACCAGAAAGGGACACTGAGGAAACTTACCAAGCTTCCTCACACACTAACTTCCAGATGGTGCCTGATCAGCCCAGCTCCTCCACCTTCTCCTCTGCCCAGGAGACACTGCCAGAGCTACTGCAGGGAGTGAAAGATAAGAATGCAGGGGCCCAGTCTCACTCAGTTCAGAGCCATGGTGACCATCACAGGGCATTGGGAAGTGACCATGAGCCAGACTAAACCAGGCCATCTTCTGCCTCCAACAAAGTCTACCTGGGAAAGCTGCTGCCTCCTCATGGGCAGAATGGAGGGTGACCAGACTCCCACTGTTTAGGACAGCCCTGCCCATGCCTGATGGGCCTGTTTAGTCTCTCTCCAAAGGGGTCCACTTGGGATAATAATTCATATGGTTACCCTATACTATAGTTTGGGTCTGGAATGTCCTCCAAGGCCCATGTCCTAAAGACATAGTCCTAGCTTGGTGCTAGTTAAGAAGTGGGGTCTAGTAGGCAGTCTTCTAGTCATTGAGTGCACACACTTGAAGGGGATACTGGAATCCAGGCCTCTTCCCCTGCCATGAGGTGAGGGGCTTTGCTCTGCTGCCTGGGCCCTCTCATGGTGTGCTGTCCTCACCCTGCAGCAAAGGTCTAAAAGCAGTGAGTCCACCCAACCATGGACTGAAACTGTGACCTAATGCAAACCTTTCTTCTTTATAAATTGATATTCTCTTCTTTATAAATTGTTGTTACAGGTCAGCACCATTCACAGACTGCAGGGGAGGAGAAGAAGAAGCCAACAAGAAGCCAAGCCCTCCCTGTGAGTCGGTGCCATGTGCGGGCCGCTGTGGGGAGAACCAGACACCTGCCCCTTCCCACACACAGGCTGGGAGACAAGAACCAACATCCCTCCCCCCTCATAATTTCATTGTTTTGTTTGGTTGGGTTTTATTCTGTTTTGTTCAATTTTATTACATCCAACAGCATGGGCAGCTATTTCAAAGATAACAAGATATATTATGGTAGCCGTTTTGGATTTACTATTGTCTTGATTTGAATTCCTTTATTGCATTCATTGTTTTGTTTTTATTGGTTCATTCTGTTCTGTTTTGTTTGATTTTATTGTGTTTGAAGGTATGGGCAGCTATTTTGAAGACAACAAGAGGCAGTATGGTAACCATTGTTGACTTCCTATTATCTTGTTTTGAAATCCTATGTCACTTACACTGCTTTGTTGTGATTGGCTTTATTGTTTTATTTTGCTTGGCTTTATTCTCTTTAAAATAAAAATTACAAAAATAAAATAAATTGTTGTTACAGTAATGAAAAGCTGACTAACAACATACACTTCTTTGCTATAATCTGGCCAAGACCAGACTCCAATTAAGACCTAGCTTCAAATTCCAAGCTCACATTCACTCAGACATGAAGACAAGCAAAGGTCTGGGAAGACAGTAAACAATCTGGGTAGCACTTCCATAAAGAGGGGCCTATAGGCAGCACAGATAAGAACAGGGAAGATCCTAGAAGATGTGGCAGCCATGTGGCCATAGGCTGTGCCCGGGGAGCAGAAAGAACTGTGAGTACAGAGGTGGCCTGCAGCCTGACCTGAAGTGTTAGAAGAGATGGCCTTGGAGACTCTGTCCATGATCCTAAAGATGGCTGCAAAGAAAAGATGCATTTTCAAGCATTGTCTCCTGCCTAAAATATCTCTACTTGGGCTTCAACAGCTCTTTGTTGTGGAAGCTAGCTACAGAACACGATCAAACACATATACTGAAAGCACTTAAAAGGCCCCTGAATGCAGATGACCATTGTTCCACTGAGGCATTATGAACATCTGCTAGGCCAGGCCACAGGACAGCCAGGATGGTACACATTGCCTGCAGATTTGGGGAGGCCTATTGCAAGGGAGCTGTCACGTCTTTAGCAGCAACACCAAGAATTTAGGCACTGACCTGGGAGCTTGCAGACTTGACAGCTGTAAGCTGGGTCCAGCGCACAAGTTGGTGGCACTGGCCTATGAGGAATGCCACAGAGCCCAGGGAGGCCATGAAGCCATGACAACTTCCCTACACCTACACCCCAATTCTTCCTCATCTCAGTTTATTTAGGTCCTCTGAAAGGTCTTTCCTAAGTGAAATTAAGACTCCCTAAGTGTAATTGGGATCCTTTGTTATACAGTATCATCCTATCTGTGCTATAACTTTACTCTAGGAACTTATCACAATTTATAAATACAAATGTTTCTTTATTATCTGATTATCCCCAATACACAAAGGGCAAGCACTAGAACTGTTCACCCCCAACATATCCCCAGTGTCTAGTACATATCTATGTCTTTAGTGAGGCCAGATGCATGCATGCATGACTGAAATTTCACCATCAGAACACTGTTTCTTATGTTGTTTCATTTATTCAATCAACCACCTTTACTGGGCACCTACTATGTGCCAGACCCAAAGTTGGCAGAAATGAAGTTTTTAGAAACTTTTATTTTAAGATACAAATCCCCACAGGAGAGTTAAGTCCTAAGGTACTACAGCTATTCATACTGGCAGGAATTTGGCCATTTGGGTTGTTTCCATGGCAAGCCCTTTTGGGGGAGATGGGGATTTTCATCAGTGATAACAAGGTACAGTGAATCTTCTGATATTGGCTGAAGGAAAACATGCTTGGCTTTACCACAGAGGGAGAGGCAGCCACCCCCTCCCATGGTAATCTTGCCAGTCAAGGCCCCGGACCTTACTTCACAATCAAAAGACCTTGAAAATGAAGGGGCAGGACTGAAGAAAGTATAGTTCACACACTTTTCACCAAGTGTTCCTTGCTTGGAATGGCGGTCAGCACTGGCCACTGGCCATGTCAAACCAAAGACTCTGAGGTGGGAGGAGACCACAAAGTGGTGAGCAGAGCTTGAGGCTAACTGGCTGCTGAGAGGAACTGCAAATAGCCGAGAGCACCCCGAGCCCAGTCACTTCACAGAGCAGCTGGCTCCCACCAACCCCAGCAGTCACAGAGGGGGCTCTGGCACAGGCGCAGCAGGAGCACCAGTAGCTCTCGATGTCTTTCCCTATCTCCAGACAGGAGTGTTTGAGAGGAGTACAAAGAAGGGCAGACCCAGGCTCCCACACAAGGATGTGAGGACAGCAGATGGGATGCTCAGGGAAGAATCTGGAGGTCAGAGAAATCAATCCAAGGACTTGGCAGCATGGCCGGATCCCACATCTTACTGCTGGGGAAACCAAGGCCAGACAAGGAAGGACTTTGCTCCAGGCCACGGAGTGAGGGAGGGTTGCTCTGGGGCAGGCCGTTCTCAAGCCTATGTTCTTTCATACAGCCTTGCTCATTGTGTTTTTCTCTGCCTGGTGGCATTCCAAGCCCATTTTCTCTAAGCCCACTGGGTAGGACAGGGCTGACAGCATATAAGTGACACAGAGGACATGAGCAGTCTCAGGAGTGTGCCCGTCCTTCACTCCCTGGAGCCTGTGCTTTGACATCTTCCCATCTTGGATGATCATGAGCCAGAAGTTGTGCTCCAGGAGTCCCTCCTCATCCTCTCCAGCACTTCTCAGGGGCTGACAGAGAAGAAAGGGGAGGCCACTGGCTAAGTGGAGAGAGTCAGCTCTGGTGGTGTGCAGACCTGCATTTAAACTCAGGCCCATGCCTGCTGGCTCTCTGTGCCAAGTCACCTTAGGTCTGTTTCATCATCAGTAAAGTGGAGGCCAGTAGCAGAGTCTGCCTCCTGTCTGTGGAAAGCATTCGCCAGGCCTTGCGCCAAGCACGCGGCAACACCCTCCTCTTCTTCCTCTCTGGGAAGACTCTCCTCCTCCCACCACTCAAGCAATCCTTGAGCTTCCAGCAAACAGCTCTGCAGATTGTCCCAACACCCACAAGGGATCAGGACCTGACAACAAGCGCACCTCCACTGAGCTCCTCTCTGGACCAAATCAGTAAGGACACTAATAACCTGCGTGTGGAGATAACAGCATCAGTAGGCATATAGCTAGTCCTTCAAAGAACTGACCAATGGCACACACAGTCAATAATCACTGTCATGCTCATTCACCCATCCTTCACAAGCTTCACCCAGAGGATGTGAGGAGGGCACACAGCCGGCTAATACCAAAGATGGGACCAGGTAAGAAACGATAGGTTTTAGTAATAACCTCTGCCTCAAAAATCAAATTAGCTTAAATTTACATTTCAAGTCCTAGCTTTCCCAAGGCTGTGTGTCCTTGGGCAGGATACTTAACCTCTCTGAACACCAGCAGCTGCTTACCCTCACTCCACCTAACGTAGCCAGAGGGCAGTAACACAATGCAAAAGCATGAAGTAGCAAGCCACACAGCTCAATTCTAGATTGTCTGTAGAAGAGCAGCAAGATAGAAAACCACACAGGAGCTTGTTTTTAAAGACAAAGAAAAATATGATTAAGCAGGCCTAAGAATGCTGTTATAGAAGAATGAAAATATTTTCCTTACCAGGGCACTTGTATGTCAACAGCGGGTGGGGGAGGGGGAAGCAGTCACCACGAGGCTTCCAGGCACCTTCAATAGTACTGCACATCATGCGGGTCCTTGTGGGACATTAGCAAGCCGGGACATAGCAAGCCCAGAGGCTACAGAGGTAAGGGAGACCCTTCGAGGGCCTCGGCTCTACAGCCTGCAAAATGGGACTGCCTGATCTAGTCTCAGTTCCACCACAGCTCCTTTCTCTCCACCCTCTGGATAAATGAGTACAGCAGCTGTCATGACTGTCTCAGGGTCAAGGGGAATCACCTGATCAAGTTGGGTCCAGAAAGGTTAACAACTGCTCCTGAGCTCAGCTAATGTGGTGTAGCAATGTGAGACAGAAGTCAGAGTGGTCCTTTGCCACATGCTCTGCCACAGTGTCCCCATCTGAGGGGACTCTATTTATTTCTCAGCCCTGTGAGCAGCACTGAGATGAACCAGATGCCCTCTCACCCAGCAAGCGCTGTCTCCACCTCCTGTTCCACCTTACCCGGTCTGTCAGCTCTGCCGCTTTCCCCACAGACACAACATGTGGGACTTTCCTCTGGCTACCCTGACCCTTACTCCCTCTCTGCTCAGCAACAATGACCAGTTTCCTCTTCTCAAATTTCTTCCCTTGCTCGCACCTGCATCTTCTCTTCCCCAGCCTGGCCCAACTCTCCTCTCCAGCTTCTCAGGTCACAGCAAGCACCTTTCTGACCTTGCACATTCTAGCTTTTTGTCCCCCTCCCCATATCCTCCCACAGAAATTAGCTTCTGAAGACCATCCCTCTACTACAGCCCTCTCCCAGCTACACACTGCCCCCTCCCCTGCTTCCAAGCCTGCTGCAGCTCCCCACCTGAGGCACTTCACAGCCTGTTTCTGAGTGGCATTCTCCCCAGCTGCATGCAGTTAAGTGCTCAATGTATACACGTCAATATCTACTTCTGCACTGGTCTGATTTACATCACTAGAGTCCCCTTTTGTTTACAGCATTTACCTGGAGCTCTTGGAGTCTATGACCTAACAAAGGCCAGGCCCACAGTGGTGCTCTCAGAGCACTGGCTGAGCCATCTTGGATTCTGCCACTCCCCCTATCTCCCAACCAGAACCTCACAGTGAACCACACCAAAATGGGGGAGTTCACTGACTGCCTAAGGAAGCTTACAGAGGGGCTTCTACACTCTCCCAAGAGGAGGGTCCCATTCACATTTCCCCCAGCCTCATCTACAAGACTCTGAACTCTGAGAGCACGAGGTGGTTCACTCTTACTCCACTCTCAGAAAGAGCCTTACAAGACATAAAACACTGGCTTCAAACACCGGTTATTCTAACCCTTTCTACTACACCATGCCATCCCTCCAGTCAAATGCCCTTGGAGAGGATTACAATGAAGCCTCCGCCCCCAAGGGAGCCATCAGCTGCAGATCCTCAGGATCAGAGGTGCAGCTGCAAAGCCTCCCCATGACTGCACTTTCACCCAGGTTCAGCTTGGAGGGAATTTGCCATGTAAGTCCTACCCAAGACCTGCTGCAGGTACTTGGGGAGGTCTCTTGGAAAATTTCCCAGATTCTTGCAGCAGGTGGTTTGATGAAGGGGTAGGAGAAACACTGTCTGCTGATCTGTCCCCCCGTATCCCAAGAGGTGGCCCAAGATCCAGTCCCTCACCTGCCTTCAGTGACAGGTTCTGTGAGAAAGGTGGTCTGTTATAGAGAACTGGGGCTGAGGGTACAGGTCCACTGTTCCCCCTCTCTGTGTTCCACGT
>RJWT010003923.1:0-16034 GCA_004365215.1 Cuniculus paca
AACAGTGAATTCCAGAGGGCTTAGGCAGCCCCACCCCTATAGTTTTCCTAGTTGCAGCCCCCATGGACTTTCCCATAGGCTTGCTCTAACCATGGCCTGCAGCTTTTCTTGGCAGATGTTCTGCATTCCTGAAATCTCTGAATTCCTAGTGTCTCCACTGCACTTTTGGCTTCATTCGCACAGCTTCATTCACTGCCCTTCCAGTGGTTCTTTTCCTGGCCTCCCAGGTTTTCCTTTGAAATCTGCATGGAAATTTCCCTGATCTCACAGCACTTGCATTGTGCATGTCAGTAAAACCAGCACCATGTGGACGATGTCAAGGTCTGCTGTCAGTGAGCCAGAAAAAAAGTAGGGGTAGCTTGCCCATTAACTGCAGAATGGATAAGAAAGACATGGCATTTTATGTGGTGGAAACCTACTCAGCTATAAAGGAAGATATCCTCAAGGCTCTTGTAGATGGATAGAGGCAACTGGTAATAGTGCTCATGAATGAAATGGTTCAGAGTCACATGTGTGAATTTTGTGTTGTCTCCAAAGTAGTAAAAACTAAAGGAGTTAGTGGGATCCAAAATGCACAATACATATTGGAAAAGTCAAAGGGAAGGAATTATCTAAAAAGGGAAGGAAGTGTCCACTGTTAATCTTTTATCGTGATTTCAAACTCATATGGTCTTCATTGTTCTGATTAGTTTCATTTTATTCTATTTTGTTTGATTTTATTGTACTTGATGGCATGGACAGCTATTTTAAAGATAACAAAGTATATAACTGCAGCCATCAAGGATTTCCAATTATCTTGTTTAGAAACCCTGTATTGCTTTCATTGTTTTGTTTTGATTGATCTTACTCTATTCTGTGTTGATTGTATTATGTCTGAAGGTATAGGCAACTATTCTGAGGATAACAAGAAGCATTATGGTAGCCACTACTGTTTTAATAGTATCTTGAAGTTCTGTATTGCTTTCATTGTTTTGTTTTGGTTTTTTACTGGTTTTATTCTGTTCTATTTTGTTTGATTTTATTTACCCCTGATGGTATGGGCAGTTATTTTGAAGATAACAGGAGGCATTATGGTAACCATTACTGATTCTCTTTTACCCTGTTTTGAAGTCATGTACCATGTTCATTGTTTTGCTGTGATTGACTCTATTCTGTCTTATTTTGTTTAATTAAATTCTCTTCAAAAGAAAAAAAAGGCTTGATTTTATTATCTATAGGACTCAACATGCTTTTCCTTCTAGAATGCACTCCAAATTTCTAGGAGTCAAAATTAATAAAATTTACAAAAAATCCATTTTAGGGCCATATGTATGTTATGAGCAAAACAGTTTTGAAACTATAGATAATTTCAAAAGAAACAGGGAAGGAAAAGAAGGAGAAAGTGAGAAGGAAAGGAAGCAAAAAGTGTATTTTGCTGACACCAACTACTACAGGCAAGTACTTTTATAATAAAAAAAAAGGTTGTAACCTAAGTGATTTAAAATATAATTTTAATATACCAAGGTTCAATTTATAAGTTAGCTGTTAGAAAATCTACTTAAAATGTTTTCTGTTATCCTAAAATTTTAGTGGTATAATAATTAAATGAAGAAATAAAAGTAAGGGAAATAGCCCTGCTTCAGCTCTTTACCTAGCCTACTGCTTAAAAGCATTGTAATGGAAGATAGTGAGTAATAAAGGAAATAATTTTACAGAACAGTTTTAATAGAATAAAATGATTTAATTTAAATTCTGATAAATTTTTATTATAAAGGTGCTGAGTAGTTTCCCATTCAGAATAGCAAAAATCTTCATTGTCTGCAATTAATACTTTTAAAACACTTGGAAATACAATAAAAAGAGAAACTCAGCAAAATATACAAATTAAATTCCTTATTCAGTTATTTCCTTCATTATTTTCTATGGTATCCTGATAGTTGAAAGTTTTAGCATAGGAAACTGTAGCACCACGAATTTCAGTTCTGCAACAGACAGCTTAATCCTACTTATTTGGCCAGGAATAATTCTCATATACAACTAATTAACCTTATTAGTTTATTATTGTGTGAATTTTGACAAACATACAGCATAACTCAGATATAGAACATTTTCATCATCTCAAAGAGGTTCTTTGTGCTCTTTGTCAATAATACCCTATTCTCACTCCTATCCCTTTGCAAGCAAAGATCTGATTTCCATGTGTCATGTAAACTTTGTCTTTTCCTGAGTGTCATATAAGTAAGATCATAGAGTATACAGTCTTTTAGTATTTAGCCTTTTTCATTAGCGTAAATTATTTTGAGACTTTGGAGATTGTTGCATTTATCAGTAGTTCATTCATTTTAATTGCTGAGTAACATTCCATTAACATAGTATGTGTTTTGTTTGTGTTTGGACCCAATATTTGTGTTCCTAATGAACCGGTCAGGTTGACACCTAAAAAATAGCCTTTACACAGAAACGTCCAGAATAATCTTTAACTGCATATTTTTATACTGTCACCCAGCCAAGTTAACACACAAAGTTAATCATCACAATCACCTAAATTGGATCTGTTATCAATGATTTTTCTTTTATTTTGTCCAGAAACGATGCTTTTTGAAAAGCACGAATTAATATTTTCAAGTTATTTTATGTAAAAGAAGAATGAGCCTTCCCATGTATAATAGAAAACCATCAGAATTAAATCAAACATTTGAATCAAGAAGGTGGACAGTTTGGGGTTGCATAGCATCTTGATTTTCTTGTTAAATTTGGACTATCTGCTGCTGGTGCGTGTTGACTGAAGCCAAGCTCTCTCTCACCTCCCAAGAAAATGGTCAGGCATTTTCTCCAGGTGATTACTGACAGCTGCATAAAGTAACCTAAGAACTATTTATTGGAGGGTGGGAAGGGGATGCTGTAGGGGCAAGATTGTCTTTCCACTGCCGCCAAGGTGCGACCAGCATGTTGCCATGGAGACAGCATGGCATACTAAGGTAGCCTGCTGCGAGCCCAGCCCACCCTTCTGGGTGAAGCCCTTAGAGGCCCTGCCCTGATCGCGGGGCACTAATGGCCAAAGTGCTGGCCTTGCTGCGCCGGGATGCGGGGACGGGGACTTCTCCAAAGATCTGGAGTTGAAACCACACTGCTGGGTCAGCGGCATTGTGATCCTAATTGGTCTTCTCTGAGGGAGACCCTGGCTGGGAGGGTCCCTGAACACAGCCCTCGCCCTTCTGCGGGAGATGGGGTGCCATTCACCTGACCCCTGCCTTCATGCAGCTTCTGGCACTAGGGGTATTCTGTAAAGATTTCCTGATGGCAAAGCCAGGATCGTCTTTTCACAGCTGCTAGACATTAATTAGGACACCTGTGTCCTACTTCTTGGTTGAGCTCAGATAACAAACAAGAACCTAGAAAAAGATTGGGTTCCCCTTCAAAAGTAGCAAGCTCCAGCCTTCAAAGGAAAACACTAAAGGAGAGAAAGAAAACATCATGAACATCATATCTCCCCAGTCCTGATCCAGGCCCCACGGTGCTCAGGGTTTGCTGAGAACCAGCCTATGGTTAAGACTGCCAGATGGTGCCAGGCCATAGTGCTACCAGGAGTAAGAGAAAGAGGAAGGCTGAGGAAGACTTCTCAAGGATGACTTCTAAGAGCTACCAGGAGGACTAAGGTCTTTACCAAGCTTCTGTGGGGATGCAGAATAAACACTCCCTGGGAGTCAGGAAACCTGGTTGTCACTGTCCTCACCTCTAAAATGAGATTCAGTTAACTTAAAACAAACAAATATATATATATCAGGTCCCTTCACTGTAACGCAAAGAGAAGAGAATTATATATTTAAAATACATTGAGTAACTAGCTTTTTCATTTACTGGGCATCGCAGTTACAGAGATGAAGCACATCAGCAATGCTAACATCAAGACATTCACCGACCTGACTGGGAGACAGTATGCAAATAAATAATGGCCAACCAGAGATGGCTGTGGGCACAAGAATGAGTAAGTTGGAGAGGCATCAAGGAAGAAAAGAGGCCTGCACTGAATCTCGGAGGGTCCTTGGTTCC
This sequence comes from Cuniculus paca, assembly GCA_004365215.1. Taxonomy (NCBI): domain Eukaryota; kingdom Metazoa; phylum Chordata; class Mammalia; order Rodentia; family Cuniculidae; genus Cuniculus; species Cuniculus paca. The sequence continues at coordinate 4,030 of RJWT010003923.1, forward strand.
TATCCTCAGAGTGTACAATCTAATCAAGGCCCAGGACAAATAGCCAAACAGCTATAGTGAAAGGCAGGATGAAGTTACCACAGAAAGCCAAGTTCAGAGGGCAAGGAAACTCATGTGACTCACACAGGTAGGAGAAGAAGCAGACGGGAGATTACAAAATGCTTTGCAGAAATTGATATTGAGATAAGTCTTGAAGAGTAGGTTTTCATGAGAATGCAGAGGAGCTGAAGCGGCATCCTAGAAAAAGGTTTTCCCAAGCAAAGGCCCAGAGTGGGGACTATGGTGTGATCAGGATGGCAAGCAGAATAGGGAATGGCAGAAAGGATAGAAGTCAATAAGTCTTCTCTAATAAAATCCTGAGACAGAACAAAAGGCCACCAAACATGCAACTTTCCAGATGCCAACCAGTTTACATGTCTGTATAGATGCAACAGCAAGCAGAAACACTCAAATGGTACCCAGGATTTGGAGGCAGATTTATGTAACAATGGAGGGGCACTGACTAGGAACCAATTGTTCCTCAAAACATCAGGCCTTGATCTCTGGTGTTTAGGGCTTATATGGGATAAGCAAGCAGGAAGTACAGAAGCAGAAGGGCTTGTCAGTTGGGCTTTCATTCTTACAATACACATCATAGTGACCAGTTATGTGTCACAGTGACCAGCCATTTCTAAGAAACAAAGGTAACAGGAACTGGAACTGGAACCATTACCTGGACAACTAATGAACCGAAGTATACTAGCTGGGGGCAGCAGGGCATCCATCTTCTGCTACAGTTTCATCTTCCCAGTGTATCTGGTGGACATGTCACCTTAGAAATGTGGACAGCATAACTCTGTGGCAATGCACATGCTTAGCATGTTTGAAGCCTAGTTCCAGAGGAAATAAGTAGAAAGGGAAGGAGTGAGGGAGGAGTATGGGCACTGACAGGTTGATCTTTGCTGGCTCCATTCAACCTCTTCCACTTAAGCACTGGTAAGATCTCTTTTACTAGAATACAAGGGATGAATGTGGCAAAGAATTACAATTGCTGAGGGCTTTTTTATGGTCCTATGTCTTGGTTTATTATTCTATGGTGGTTCAGGCTAACTTGTTTCTAAAACTCTTCTGGGATGGATCATTCTACCATGACTAAGGTGATTGTCTTTTCTTGGGAAGTTAAAGTCCCAACTGGATTCTGTATGTCCTTAGGCTACCCAAGGAGATGTTCATGGATTCCTGTCTCCAGTGCCCCAGCTTGTTAAGCTGGTCCATCATGAAGTTGTCTTCCAGATAGTATACAGGTGCCTTGTCTTTTTCTTGGTCTTGTCCAAAAATGCTTAAGATAAAGAAGCTGCTTCACAGTAAGAGGGGCACTGATGGCTGCTGATTTCAGAGTGAAACGTGTGCCTGGAGACCCAATATTTATTCCATAAACGCTGTCAGTTATAAGGAGCCTCAATATCTCTATTTGCAGAAAGTGAGGACTATGTTGGAAAAACTCTTGGTTTCTTAATTAGAACATAAGACCAGGTTCAGCAGGTGCATTCCTTACTTATTTTACCATAAATTTGTACGTTAGTGTAATAGTAGCTGACTGCACATCTCAGTACATTTTCTTGAGGGATACAGGAAGCAATCTATGTGTTTACACATTTGGTATGACCAAAAGCAAGGAATATGCACGTGTTCAAAAGTGTCAAAACAGGATTTAGATCCACCTTTATAGGCCATCTAACTGGTTTCGCATATGTTTTCCTGAGCATCACAGAGGGTCCAATAGGCCCCACATCACTCCAGGATTTGTTAAAAAAAAAAAAGTTTTCTTTTGATTTTTCTGGTAGATGTAACCCAGTTCAGTACAATGACATGTGAAAAACCAAAATTGCAAGTTTTTGAGGAGGTCAAAAGTGAATCGTCAGATTACTCATGCATGGATGATGAAGATCCATTATAATAAAATAACTGCTTTCATATCAGAAGAGCGGTGCAGGTGGATGATGATTATGATGACAATGATGATGATGATGACTTTGATGTTGGCCATGTGAGCCAAAGTTCCTGTGATAGTGAAATGGAGCAAGAAGCATCTGATACAGACACAGGAAATGCACACCTCCTTGATTTAGATGATGAGGATAACAGCAATGTGAGTACATATTTGACCAGTCAAAATATTGCAAAATGGCCACACAACCAAATGGAAAGATCCAATGTTAGAAGTAGGTCTGAAAATATAGTGAGGGTATTTGGCAGGGATAAAACATATTGACCAGCACTGCCATTCAATGTTGGAATCGTAACAGGAGTGCTACAAGATGCTGTGAAATACATAAAAGCCAAAATGCAAGTAAAATGTTCTGTATGCATCAGTAGCCATATTCAAAAATGTATTTATTATGACACCTTACTAGCTGAACTGAGAGCATTCATGGTCTACTGTACTTAGCACAGACTTCTTATGGTGATCACAGAAATGTAAAAGAGTTATGGAAAAGTGATGAGTCAAAATATGGCATAAAATGTGTGCCTTTGTAGGTGTGATGAGTTATTATGCTTTCAATGTAGACGTTTATCCTGGAACTCAGTTGTCAAATCCTTATTCCTACAGTTATAAACTGAATGATGTTGTGAACAGACTTGTTGCCCCCATCTCCCAAACTAATATGAATGCGACATTTGACAATCGATTTACTGGTTTCCAATTGATGTTACATTTGCTAACAGAGCACAGGTTGACCAGGACAGGAACTGTACACAGGAACAAAGCAGAAATTCCAACTGAAACATCACGATTTCAAAACAGAGAATTGTATAGTACAATCTTTGAATTTCAGAAAGATATAATATTGGCCTCATATATGGGGGAAAAGAAAAAACTGGTACTGCTGTCAACATTTCACAATGATGGAAATATTGATAGGGAAACCCTGGCAAAACAGAAGCCTGAGATGAAAACTTTCAACAACAAAACTGAAGGTGGAGTAGATGTTTTTGATGAGTTATGCAGCAACTATGATGTCACTTAAAACACAAAGCAATAGCCAAGGGTTGTGTTTTACTTGACCCTAAACATGTGTGGCATGAAGAGTTCGATAGTTTACAAAGGAAGCAAGTGCAAAATATCATACAGAAATTTTCTTAGAGGTTTGGAACTGGAGATCATTTATAGCAGAGGAAAAACAAAATGTTTCTGCTCAGGGAACTACATAAAACAAAAATTGTGGAGCACACTGGTGAGCTAACAGGTGAACAGGCAGGCAGAGCATCACAAAGATCTCCTACAACAACAGGAAAACAAGAAATATGTCAACTGTGCAAGAAACTACAGGAAAACAAAACAGGTGCTATCAGTGTAAGCAATATTTATGTATGGAATGTGCAGTTGTCACATGTGAAGACTGCTTCGGGTGTGACAGTTGAAATAAAACTTATTTCTGTGGTAAAGTACTATTGGTATTGGCATTGTAGTTCATATAGAAATTTATTTCTGATGTTATCTTTTAGGTTTTGCAAGGAAGTATACAGCTGACATGAAAATATTGATGTGTATTCTAAACACGAAACACATATTAAGAATTTAATAATTTCTTTTATTGATATTTTATGTTCCTGTTAACTCGACATTGTATAGTACAATAAGAATCTCCTGACAAAACAGCAAGACCACTGAGATGTCAAGCATGTCCTGCAAAAAGGCCAGGAAGGCAAAAGACATGTGCTATCAATGGAGGTAATGTGTGTGTGTGTGGAATGTGCTCCTGGCAGGTGTGCAGACTGCCTTAGGTGTGGTAATTGAAGTAAAGATTATCTTTTCATGGAGTGCTCTTGGTATTTTCAATGTAGTTCATATATGAGTTTATTTATGAAGTTCTTTTTTAGACTTCGTATACCAACAACCAGTCAACGTTGAAAATGTTGATGCTTTTATTAACAATATTAAAAACTCAATACTTTATTTTTGTGATTTCTCCTGTTAAGCACTCATTGTTTAATATAATAAAACTCATACAATTAATAATTCATCAGTAGAAATATTCTTAAGAATAAATGTGGGTTTAACAGACTCATATTTATATGCTTTCATGATGAGATTAGTCTTATGCTCCAGCCTACTTCCTAAAAACTCAATCTCAAACCCTTCCCTAATTTTTTATTGACAGGCAATAAAATGGGGGACCATTTAATTCTCACATGAGCATACAATCTGGTCAACATGTTCACTATTAGTTCTGGAATTGTCCATTTTTTTATTTTTTACTTTATTATTTATTTATTTATTTATTTATTTATTTATTTTTGAGACAAGGTTTCACTATTCAGCTCAGGCTGCCTTTGAACTCAATTTGTAACCCAGGCTGGCCTTGAACTTGTAGCAATCCTCTTGCCTCAGACTCTGACTGCTGGGATTACAGGAGTGCACCACCAAACCTGGCTCTGTCAAATTCTACTGGTTGACACAACTTTCATTTTTCCCCTTCCAGATAGTTGTGTCTCTTTCAGTATCCTATCTCTGTAGCCAAAAATCACCAAAAACTTGAAAAGTTTGAGACTTTCCTGTATTCCCAACTTGGTAAGCTTACCAACCATTTTCATCTTGCGAGTATTAGATGCCAAAGCACTTGTGTTAAATATAAAGGACAATGAACCATTCACAGCAGTAGGAGTAACTAGGGTATCACTATTATATTTTCTGCCACCAGCTTATCCAAATTCTAATTCCCACAGGCCACTGTGAAGAAAGCCAGATAATACAGATTCATGAATGGGACTAAACTACAAGAAAGGAACCTTGAACTTTGCGAAACTAACTCTTCTATCATGGGCAGTAAGCATGTCCTCTCTTTGCTTGAGAGGAAGTCATTTTCTGTAGGTTCCAAGGCTGTTTACTGTAAAACCATCCTTGAAAAAATATTTTGGAGCAAGAAAGTAGACAGTACTTCAATTTTGAGATACTTAAAACCTACAGAGAAAACTGTCTTCCAATAGTAACCTTTAGTTTCTTCGTAGAAATTGACAGAAGCTACTTGTATTTATGAATTAACTTCCAATTCTCATTTTGCATGAATTTGTACATTCAGTTGTACATAACAAAATTCTGAGTACAACTATGTAACTAAATGTGTTGTGTGTTTTGTTTTTGTTTTCTTTTGCACATAAACAGAAGTCCAGTAGGAGACTGTCTAGGTCTGGCACAGCTGAAAATTGGGTTGTCAAAGACCCAGATCCCTATAGTTTTGTTCCACTAGCTCATCCTTTGGCTTCCTAGCTCATGATCACAACGAGCGTATTCTACCTCCATTTATACAGCTCTGGTGTGAGGCAGAAAGGAGAGATGACCAGATTTCAAGGAAGGTTGAAAATATTTTGATAGGAAAGAGGAGGATTAAGATATACATGTAAGGTGATTAGGAGAAACAAGTTGATTTTCTTAACACATTATGGATGTAAAAATTTCTGGAAAATTTGGGCAAGTAAGTAGATTACACCAAAGTGAAGTGGTTTAGAGGTCATGGGCTGTCTTGGTTACTTTACTTTCATTGTTGAGACAAAATACCTGACATCCAAAGTGAAGCAAGGAAAGGTTTATTTATCTTACAGTTTTTGGAGGTCTCAGTCTATACTCAGCTGGTTCCAAGGCAGAGTGGTGTGGCTGAGGGGCAGCCATTCATGGTGGTGCCAAGCAACAAGAGTGAATGGGCAAAAGGGGAAAAAATATGCCTCCTTCCCTCTCTTGTATTCTATGCCAATTACCTACCCCTGAGTGGGTGCAGCACTCACACCACCAATCCTAGCACTAGACAATGAACCAATCACAAGCACTAGCCTCAGCCGCCTTCATGACTACATGAGGCTTGGGTGGCCACCCAGACACAAACTATAACATGGGCCAAGCATTAATTAATAATTTAATAAGAATGACTTGAAAGTTTACAACTGCAATTGAGTAATTTAGTAAATCATCTATGGTTCAAAAATACAATTTTAACGCAGAAAGGTAATTTGAAATTGTTACAAAAATACACAATACAAATAGCACTATAGGCAGGCCATGTGGGGCCCAGAAAAGAAAAGCCAATCCACTGTTCCTATGAGTCAGCAGAGGCCATGTTGAGCCTGGGAAGCACACAGCAAGAACCTAGTTTGATCTTCCCATAAGCCATGCAAACCAGGCAGGGCCCAGGAAGAGACAAGCCAACTGGTGCACAGGATGAGCATCAAGCCTCCTCCCTACCAATCAACTGGCTGGTTTGGAGGCTGAGTTGATAGCAACTGAACTACAAAAACAACTAAATGCTTGTAATGTTTGATTGACTTTGCAGGACTAAGGCCGGTAGTCTAAGCATCTATCAGGAAGATGACAGCATGCAATATAGCAAATATGGGGGATTTCCTTCTGTCTTGTTTTTGAAATCCAATATTATTCTCACTGTTTTGTTTTGTTCCGATTTATTGTTTTGTTTTATGCATTGCTCTGTTTTGATTGGTTTTATCCTGTTTTGTTTTATTTGATTTTACTATGTCTGAGGAAATGGACGACTATTACAAAGATAACTAAGATTTATTATGGTTGCCATTGTTGCTGACCTATTGTCCTGTTTTGAAGTTATGTACCACTTTCACTGCTTTGTTTTGATTGACTTTATTCTGCTTTATATTGTTTGGTTTAATCTCCTTAAAATACAAAAATAGCACTATAATATTTCATTGTTTGGTGTTATTCTTCAGAATTATGAGATAAAGTGTAGTACTGTATAAAAATGGGCACCAGAGTTACAAGATCAGAATCCAACTTGAATCTGTTTTCGTCTGTGAAAACACCCTAATATGGCAACATACTTCTCTACTCTTTGTATTACTTTGAGGAATTATTATATAAAATTTAGCATCAAAAATCCTAAATTTTCCTAGAGTAGAAACAAGCTTATATGAATAATTCCTTTTTAGCCACTAAAATTTTACCTATCTGCAGCAGTTGTCAACATTTAAATTTTAGCATAATCTAAGTCAGTCAGTTTCTAAACAGTCTCATTCCTAGTCTGTGTATATTTAACATCTCACTTTATTGAATAATCTCAAAATCCTAAACATCTTCACATTGAAAAGGAATGTTTCCATGGACAGAATAGAAACTGAGGAAAAATAGTTTAAGAAAATGTATTATAAAACTCATCTATATTTTTGACCTGCTTCATTTGTAGTTGGCCTCACAGGCACATGCCAGCAAACTGGGCTTCAACTTGCTTCCTTCTATTGTATGTTTTCCAAATCTTGCTATGAAAAGATTTAATAGTGTTGAGTTTCAATATGGTAAGTGATGTTTGGAGTTTGCCAATGAGTTTCAATAACTGATAGAGTTAGTCAGCTTTCTTAGCACTGAAACACAATACCCTCACAATTTTAAAAAGAAGAGGTTAAATTTGGCTCACAGTTCTAAAAGTTCAGTTTATGGTCAGCTGGCTCCAAACCAGGAATGTCATGGCAGAAGTGTGGGGCAGAGCAAAGCTGCTCAGTTGATGCCAATCAGCAAGCAAAATAGGGGAGCAGTGCCAGACAGAAATGGGTTCAGGACCACATACACTAACTGTAATGGTTGTTACCTTGTGTCAACTTGAGAAGTTTAGAAGTTTAACTAAGAGACTCAACAGGGAACCAGGGTCCTTACATTGTAAACATCCTCAGCCTGTGAAAAAGGAGGGTACAGAGGTGGTGTAAATGCTATGCCTGCCCTGGGGTGGGGGTTGGGGGTGGCTGCTTACAATATAAGGGAGGAGAAGAGGCTTGCTCTTACCTCTTTCCCTTTTTTCTGACAACATTCTGCCTTTTTTGCTCTTGCTGCTTTTGCTGTCTTCTGCTACCTAGAAGTGTTGCCCCGTGCCATGCCACTCTGTGTTGGAGCCAGCTGATTATGAACTGAAACCTCCACAAACTGTGAGCTAAATAAACCTTTCCTTCCTTAACTTTGGGTGTCAGGTATTTTGTCTCAGCAAGAGAAATGTAACCAAGACAGAATTTGGTAACATAGGAGTGGAGTTGTTGCTGTGACTGTACCTAACCATGTGGCTCAGGAGCCTCTGGGAATGACTTGTGGGAAGAGTTTGGGAAGGTTCAGAGATGTCCTCTGAAAGAGTAGCACTGGAACAGCTTAGGCTGTTCTGTATGGGGGATTCTGGTCAGAGTTCAGAAGACCAGAAGACGGACAGAAATCCTACCAGTAAAGTCCAGGCTCAGGAAGTTTCTGCTGGGAAGAAGGACTGCATTGGGCACTGGACTCCAGATGATGTATGTTATGATTTGGCAAAAAGTTTGTCAGCAGTTTTCTCATGTCCAGAGGCTTTGCCTGAGACTGAGATTAAGGGTGGCAGACTAATTAATCTGGTAGAAGATATTTCAAGGCAGTTAAATGTTGAGGCTATGGCATGGCAATTGTTGGGGGCTTTTAACCAGATTTATATTGAGAATCAGGAGAAAAGAGTCCAACAAGATGATTTAAGATGTTGTGAGACTGGTCAGAAAGGAAGTTCCAATAAAACTGTACTACAAAGATAGAGATGAAGAGGCTGCAACTTCTAAGAAGGAACAGGAGAATAGAAAAAGATGGTCTGAGGGCATCACAAGAAGCAGCAAGTCTCAAACTTTGCAGCCTCAAAACTGCAAAAGTGAAAGACATTTCTTTGAGGAGAAAGCTGGAGAGTATCACATTCTAGAATGGCAGCAGCCACACTATGTTCCAGAATGGTTGCAGCCATACCAGGCTCCAGAACAGAGAATTTTTTTCCTCATAATTGGATTCAGAGTGCCCAGCAATCCAGGAACTCAGCCTGTATAGCCAAGAGAGAGGAAAGCCTAGCTACTGCACCAGTTGGCAGCAGACCTTGGCATCATTCACATGTTGCTGGTTTTAGGTGCATGCAGAATGCAAGTTAAGGGTGTTAAAAAGGATTCCATTACAGTTTCAGAAGGACTGGGAGGTCAGGCAGTGTGCCTCTGAGAGGGCAGTGTGTGAAGCTGTGAGTGTGATGCTGAAAGTATAGTGGAGACCTCAGAATTTTGGAAAAGCCAGGAACATGGATCATCTAAGGAAAACTGCAAGGAGGGAGGCAAGCTAGGCCTAAGAGAGAAGCTGTAGAAGCTATAACTACTGAAAGCGCTGTAGGCATGGAGCAATGCAAACTCTTAGGAGCTCATAATGTACCATGGATTGCTTCAGATGCTGGACATGGAACCATAGAACTTAACATTTGCCCTGCTGTATTTTGGTCTTGCTTCAGTCCCAATCCTTTGTATTCCTCTGTGTGTAGCTTTTGGAATGAAAATGTTTATCCTGTGTTGTTGAATGCTCAAGTGTTTTAACTTTGTTTTCATTTGTACAGGGACTTGTAGCTAACAGTTTGCCTTAGATCTGGAGACTTGGAACTTGAACTTTTCAGCAGTGCTGAAACTGTTAGGACTTTGGCACCTCTTGCAGATGAACTAAATGCCTTTTGCATAAAGGGATGTGTATGAATCAGGGGGCCAAGGGTGGAATGCTGTGGTTCTAATGTAATATAATGTTGATAGACTTAATACCAATTCATAAGGATTGTTAAATATTTGTTATAATGTTCAAGTTGCAAAATGAGGGCCAGGGATTTAGCTCAGCAGTGTAAGTGCTTGCCTGCCAAGGTAGAGATCATGAGCTCACTCCCCAGTACTGAGAGAGAAAAAAAAAAAAGAGCATAATTTGTGAAATGCTAAGAATATGCATGTCTTTGTATCTGGAAATCAGTTTTAAAATATGTGTCTGGTTGCCAAGTTGACAAGGGGTGGACTATAATGATTGGTACATTGTTTCAACTTGAGAAGTTTAGAAGTTTAACTAAGCAACTCAGCAGTGAGCCAGGGCTCTTACTTTGTAAAGATACTCAGCCTATGCGAGAGGAGGGCACTGAGGTAGTGTGAGTGCTACACCTGCCCTGGGGGAGGTAGCCTGCTTATAAGGGAGGAAAGGGGGCTTGCTCTTACCCACCCCTCTTTTTGCTCTTGCTGCTTTTGCCACCTTGAACTGTTGCCCTTCTGCCATGCCACCCTGCATTGGAGCCAGCTGATTATGGACTGAAACCTCCACAAACTATGAGCTAAATAAACCTTTCCTTCCTTAACTTTGGGTGTTGGGTATTTTGTCTCAGCAAGGACAGAAAAGTAAGACAATAGGCAAGACTTTGCCCCCATGACCCACCAGACAGCACCAACAGTGTGCTTTATTAATCTGCCAGGGATCATGAAGTTCACATATAGTCCTAACAGTCACATTGATTCCACCTTCAGGTCTGATAACTTAAAATTCTTTCATTGATGGTGGTTTTTTGTTTTGTTTTTTGGGACAAGGTCCCTCTGTGTAGCCCAGCTGACCTTGAACTCACAGCAGTCCTCATGCCTCAGCCTCCCAAGAGCTGGAATTACAGGGATGTGCCACCATGTCCAACTCAACCCAAAATTCTTTATACATAGTGAAGACAAAATTCTTATAGCCAGCTATTATTACAGGGTAAATCAGCTCCTTCCTTCTTGAAAGCCAGATTCTAAGGGTAAACATTTGTTTCTATAGGTTTAAAATTGTTAAATAAAAAATACTCTAAGAAGTTTCTCAACTAATCAAAAGATAAACCCACGCTCTTCTCAGAAGTTCAAAGATAGGTGCTATCGCTACGAACAACATCGTACTGTAGTCATTACAATTATTGAAAATAATCATACAAACCTCTTATATAGTTGAAAAACTATTCCAAATTAATTTTCTTATTGAGAAATTTCTCTGAATAATAATTTTCTCTTGATATTCACAAGAAAAATTACTTTCCAAGTAATACTCTCTCATTGTACAGAGAAGTCTATTTTTTCTTTTTGTCTTTTTGAGATAGGGTTCATCATGAAGTTCAGGCTGGCCTTAAACTCACTTTGTATCCCTGGCTGATCTTGAACTTGCAGCGATCCTCCTGCCTCAGCCTCTGGAGTGCTGAGTGTGCCACCATACCCGACCTTTGGATCAGTCAATTTAGACAAAAAAAAAAAAAAAAAAAGAAAGAAAGAAAGAAAGAAAGAAAGAAAGAAAGAAAGAAAAGAAGAGAGACAGAGAGAGGAGAGAGACAGAGAGAAAAGCATAGGTGACTAGCTAGAAGTTGCTTTTGAAACTCTAGGAGACATTCACACAAGTTACGACAACTATAACAAGGTGCTGAGCTACAGGAGCCTAAGACATTGCTGTCATCTGAAGGGCACAGAAAACAAATGTAAAGAAGGAAGACAGGCATCTTCCTGAAGGAAGCAAATCTCATTTCAAATTTCACTGTGTTGGCTTCAGCGAAGAACATTAGTTTTTACCAAATTAACTTAACTCTGTTTTCAGAAGCTTCTAGGTTGATAGAGCAAAATTCAGAAAAATCAATACGGTTTAATTAACTTCTCCCTCTAAGCCAATGTTTTTCCCGGAACACTGTTCTTCCTGTATGAACTGCACCAGTCACCAGGGTCTTGTTAAGCTACAGACTTGGGGGAAGAGCGATGTTGCAACAGCTACCCTGGACTTACTCTACAGCTCCTGAGGTGGAATCTTGGAAAACAGTTGCTTGAACCATGAACACTCTTGGGATTTGGAAGTCAAACAGAAAAATAAGATTTTTGGCAATATGGCCAGGATGTGTATGTGTGTGTGAGAGAGAGAGACAGAGAGAGACAGAGAGAGACAGAGAGAGACAGAGAGAGAGAGAGAGAGAGAGAGAGATCGTGCATGGGGGACTGGAGTAGAAGGGTTACACTACAGACTGTCAGCCTCCACCCTTTACCTGCAGGGCTGCAGGCTTGGGGTGAGTGCTGGATAAACGCCCACCTGTGCTGAACACAGGGACGCAGGGATTTGAATCTTCCAAAAGCTTCGTCAGCCCTTAGATCTTTCTGTTCCAACCCTCCAGGAACCAAGCAGTCAGCACAGTCCGGTAGAAGCTCAACCCCTCCGCCCTCTGATTAGCATCCAGGGGGACCAAGTTCCT
>RJWT010003923.1:16134-34967 GCA_004365215.1 Cuniculus paca
CTCAAGGGTGATTATCAGAAAAAAAAAAAAAGGAAAAATAAATGAAATGAGAAAATCCGGTGACTCTGGGGCAGAGGCTGCAGCCCCGGGCTCCCGAAGCCCAAGGGGGTGGCAAGCGCGGGCTGCGGCGCCGGGGTCGCGGCACGTGGCGGCCTCGGGCCGGAGCTTCGCGACAGTGGGGGAGGGCAGCTAGGGACGCGTGGAGGGGTCCAGACGCCGCGGCCGGGGCAGACGCGGCGCCCACTGCGCAGGCCCGGGGTAGGCGCAACCACTGTGCGCACACGCGAGGGGGGGCCGTAAACCCGGCTCCACACTCCCTTGCTCTCCTAGCGAGATGAACGCTTGGCTTTTCTTCTTTTTTTCAAGACCGAGTTTGGGGCCGCGCTCCGCAAGTTGCTCGCCCCTGGCCGGCGCGCCATCCCGAGCCGGAAGCGGCCGCCTTCTGCAGCCACACGCCGGCCTCCCCCGCGGAGCGCAGTGGACGCGGCCGCCTCCCTCCACCACCGGAGGTGCCTCGGTCGCCCCCTCCCCCTGCCAGTGTCGCGAGTTGGCGCTGCCGCCCCCGGTTCCGCGCTCTCGGGCCCTCGGCCGGGCGGTCCCGAGCCTGCCGGCGCCCGGTCCTCTCCCGCGCTCGGCCAGCCCTCCTCCGCGGGAGCGCCACCCCCACCTGCCCGCCAGCCCCTTCCCTTCCCGCCGAGGCGCGGCGGCGGCGGCGGCGGCAGCGGCAGTGAGAGGAGGAGGAGCCGGCGGCGGCGGCGGCGGCGGCGGCAGCGGCCCGGGAGCCCATGGCGTACAGTCAGGGAGGCGGCAAGAAGAAAGTCTGCTACTACTACGACGGTGAGCGCGGGCGCCGCCGGCCCCGGCCCCGGCCCCGGCCCCGGCCCCGGCCCCGATCCCGACCCCGCGGGCTGCGGCCTACTGCGGGGCGCCCGCCTCGGACGCACCGGCGGCGCCCGGGCCCGCACCTGGGTCCCCGCCGGTCGGACCCCTGCCCGGCGGACGACACAAAGCGGCGGCGTGAGCGCCCCGCCTCCTCCCCTCCTCCGGGGCCCGGGGGAGCGGCCGCCGCCTCGGCCTCCCCCCGCGCCCGGGCCGGTGCGGGTACCGAGCGAGGGGCCGCAGCCCGGGGAGGGGCGCCTCGGCGCGGGCTCCGGGTCCTGGGGGTGCGTCCCTCGCCTTTGTGCGCCGGGCGCTTAGAGCGCCGCTTTCGCGGGGTGCCGGTGGAGGCTGCGCTTCCTCTGCAGCGATCAGGGCTGTGCGCGTTCCAGGTGGGGCGTCCTGGAGCGGAGTGGGAGGAGGCGCGGGAAGCGTGGACCGAGCCGCGGGTGCTGGAGATCGGCGGGCTGCGGGCTGCGTCCTGGCTCGCCGCGGTGGGAGGCGGTTACCACCCACTTCTTTGTCGCTCTTTGTTCGATCAGGAAGTGTCCCCTGCTGCTCTGGAGGGTTAGGAGCGCACTGTCCTCTTCGTTGTGCAGGCACTTGCTAGGTGTGGAAATGCTGGTGTAGGAAAAGTTGGAGAAGTAGTATATAAGCACTGACTAACGCGAAACGGGTAAGCGTGAGCTCACAGTGCGGTGAATTTAAAGAGCCAGATAGTTTATGTAGCTCTCAATCTTGTATTCTGTGCCAGCCTAAGTTACATTAGAGGAGTAATGTGTTTCACAGATTTCACAAAGACTTCACTATTTTAAGTCTTCAGAGTTGGAATAAGGAAATTTACCAGACAGAGAAGCTAGTCCCAGTGACCCGAAGGTCCTGACTTGTAAGAAACGATATAAATGTTTTTATATGTTGAAATCGCAATGTCTTAAAGATACGGAAAGACCCTAGAGGACTTGGACTTTGATTTTGACTTAGAAATGACTATGCTGTCTCTGCATTTGGGCAAGGTTAATCCTTTATTTAACGCCTGTCCTGAATAGTCATTGTGTGTGTCATTTGTTGGAAAAACTAAAATCTTACAGAAAGCTAGGATAAAATAGAAATGGTTAGGAAAAAGTTTTTTAAGAGGACCATGTTTGTGTTATGGAAATAGGAAATTACACCATCTTGGAGAGGTGGAGATGGAAGAACATTGAGTTTCTACACAAATCGTGTGGTATGTTCTGTGTTCCTGCAAACCCTTGCCTGTGTGTGTGATGTGGTTTGTTTGTTTGTTTGTTTGTTTTATCGAATTGCGAAGGAAGTAGCCTTGTATGTAACTCAATGTAAAAACGATATTGTTTCTGAAGTTCGAAGACTGGTTCTTGCTAAAAGCTCAGTGTGAAGAGGAGAGGTTTCACGGAAGGGGAAAGGTGTGCTTAGGCTTGCAGCTGTCACTCCTTGGCAGTGATGGACTCTGATGGAGTGAGCTGCCTGTAACTTGTCACAGGGTCGAGCCTAAGGACCAGGAGCAGCCCTGGAACAGTTTCTAAGCAGATACTTGCTTCTGGGCTTAGGTGTGATGAACCTTTGTTGGAAAGGGAGCAAGCCAGCACTGGTTCAAGGGATAGGATGCGGGCTTGAGAGGTGGCCTGAATCTCTTGGTTTTGCCATGTTGTAGCTGCTTTACCTGATGGGCTGCAACTAGATGTAAAATTGGCAGCTTGGCAACCTGTGGTGAGTTATCTGTCACTTGTGGCTCTTGTTTTCCTTCAAAAAGGAAGATACAAGTGAAGCGACATTTGTACCCAAGAACCGTGAGGCTTTCAAGTATGCAGGGTGATTGACTTGGGGTGGGTAATGGCAGTAGTAATAGAGCCGGAATAATCTGCTAGCCTAAGTTGGCTGGTTTTAATTTACTGGTAAAGGACTATATCGGAGAGAAAAAAGAGGAAAGGAATGAAACAATGGTAGTTATCCTACCTTCGGGCTTTTTGGAACCTGTAGGAGCGCTGAGCTTCTTGGCGTTTCAGAATGTTTACAACTGAATCTGTGTTCTTCTCAAGAAAAAGATCTTCCAAATACATTTTCTCTATTCCTTAGTCTTATTGAACCCTTTAGATCACCGAAACACTAGTCTTAAGTGACCCTTTTGGCAGTGAAGGTGCAGTTATCCTTAAAACGTTTGGGAAACAAGCATAATTTCTTACTTACCTGACTGTGGCTACTGACTCTGTGCTTCCAAAGTTTCTAGAGATACATTCTAAATCTTGGTCATTCCTTTATATACTAGAAGACTAACAGTTTGTAAAATAGGTAGTCAGTAAGATATCTTCTGGCTTTAAAATGGTGTGATTTTTCTCTACTTAAATGTAATTAACGAACCTAACTCTGGCTCTAATGACAATGTTCACATTTTAAAATTTTATTTAGAAATGCGGACTATGCTTTGTTTTGAATTAAGCTTGAGGCAATCACGAGTCGTATATATGCATAGTGTATTTTGGTCCTCCTGTGATAGGGGTGCATGATCAAAACTGTGCCATTGTCTTCTACTAGATAGCCTTTAGTACAGCTGCATGAGTTCTTAGCTGTAGTGTACGTCCAAGAAAGACCGAGATTTCCTGTGCTTAAATCATCTTCTCTTAGAATTCCTTCACCCCGGGCTGGGGATCTAGCTCAGCGGTCTAAGTGCCTGCCTGGCAAGCGCAAGGTCGTGAGTTCAATCCCCGGTGCCGCAAAAAAAAAAAAAAAAAAAGAACTTTATTAGAATTCCTTCACCCCTCACTTTGTTCGAATTTCAAGTTACCACAGGCTTTCCACTATTGCCTTAAACAAATTACTGCTTTATTTTTCTTCCTATCATTTCTGTGGCTTAAATTTTGTCTCTCCCCAGTACAATATAAGCTTCATGAGGACAGGGAGTCTGCTTTTCATGTTGGTGTTTCCAGCATCTAAATTTGAATTTTGAATTATTAATGAATAAATGATTAATTTATAGACAGCATTTTCGTATTGCCTTCTTTGTAAGTCTTGGAACTGCTCTGAGTTGTAGATAAGTAGGATAGTTGGCATTTTGTTTCTTGTTTGTGAGACAAACTATTTGACACTTCTAGTTAAATGAGGAAAGGTTTATTTAATTCTAGCATTGCATCATGAATCAGTCCCTGCTTCACATCCTTTATCTTAGCACCACATACCCTAGATCCAACCTCCTCTAAAAAGTCCTACCTATGAGAGCATGAGGTTTTGGGGGACATCTAGATACAAGCCATAACAGTATTCACACAACTCACCATTTTCCTGTACTACATTGACTTTAATTTTGATGTCCAAGAAGAGATCAAAACCTAGAATGTAAAGACTTTTGTTTTTTCCTTTTCGTGGAATTCCTGCTGCTGTAACTAAAAGAATTAGTAAATTGTTCTTTGCTTTAGAAAAAACTTAAAATGTTGAGAAATCCTTGAAACAGTTAAACTTGGGGAGGTGAATTAGAGGATGTTAATAAATTGAACTGTGGATGAGATCAGGACTTCTAAAAAGTTCAAGTCTAAGGATGTTCTGGTTAGTAATTCTCAATTTCACTTGCTTCATGAGGTTACTTCAGGTTCAGAAATACCAAATGGGTGTAAAGTTCCTACTATGTGGCAGATAGAGGAAAGATACTTAAGGAAGTGAAAGATTGTATCTTAATCAGAGAAGGTGTTGTTTGGTAGGTAATCAGTCCTAGAAGGGAGGGCCTGGAGAGTGGACTAATCTTAAAAAGAGTTTCCTACGAAGATACTGTAGACTACAATGGTCAGGTAGTTAGAGCTTGACATACCAAGAAAAAGCAAGCTAAGAAGAAGATGAAGAAATCTAGGGTGTGCAGAGCTAGACAGTAAAGGGCTAGATCATCTGTGACCTTCTGGTAAGAAGAGGTCGTTGTCTTTTTTTTTTTTTAAACTGGAGTTTTAACCCAGGGCCTTTGCACAGAGCTATAGCCTCTTCAGTTCTGTTCTTCTCTTCTTTTCTTTTCTTTTTCCCTTTTTGCTTTTGCGCTTTTTTTTTTTTTTCGTGAGCAGGTTCCCCTAAAGTCACTATTGTCCAAGCCAAAAATCTCACTATATAGTTTGGGTTGGCCTTGAACTCACTGTGTGGCCCAGGCTGGCCTTAAACTTGCAGTGATCTTCCTGCTTCAGCCTCCAGAGTGCTGGGATTACAGGTGTGTAGCACCATGTCCTGCTCACTTAAAACATAATGGTTGTGTTTTGGATAGAAATAAAAACTTTTTTATTTATTTAAGAGGAAAAAAAAAACAAAAGAAAAACAAACAGCAAACGAGACAAACAATAGATCCAAAACAATAACAGAGGTTTACAAAACAAGACAATAGGAATTTAACAGTGGTTGTAATATTGCATATTGTTACCTTCACAAGGGTTGCTCAGATTACCAGATATATAGTTCTAATCATATGATTATTAATTGTTCTTTTCCAAGAACTAATACAATTAGTAGTATAGTCATGTTTACTATCTTATGTATATATATACAAATTTATGTCTTTTTCCTTTTCCCTTCCTTCTTTCCTCTTTTCCCCTATCCCACGTACTTTTCCTCGTTGAGCAGTTTCTTACCCTTACACAATATTTATTGTAGATTTTGGATCGTATTTACTCTTTCAGTTTCTTACACTAGGGAGACAATATGGTATTGATACATGTGAGTTTGATTTATTTCAGTTATGAGTATGGTCTCAAGTTGCATTCATTTACTTATAAAAGCCTCGATGCAATCTTTCTTTATAGCTGAATAATACTCCATTGTGTAAACTTACCACATCTTTTTTATCCATTCCTCAGTTGATGGGCGTTTGGGTTGTTTCCAAGATTTGGCCATTACAAATTGTGCTGCTATAAACATGGGTGCACATGTATCACTGTGGTATGATGTTTTCAGTTCTTCAGAGAAAATGCCCAGAAGTGGGATAGCTGGGTCAGATGAAATCTCTAATCCTAGCTTTTTGAGGAATCTCCAGACTGATTTCCACAGTGGTTGCACCAGCCTGCACTCCCACCAACAGTGCAGAAGAGTTCCTTTTTCCCGACAGCCCCTCCAGCATTTGTTATTGGTGAATTTCTTGATCTTGACCATTCTTTCTGGAGTGAGAGTGGAATCTCAGTGTTGTTTTAATTTGCATTTCTCGAATGACCATTGATGTTGAACATTTTTTCATATATTTATTTGCCATTTGTATTTCTTCATCTGACAAGTGTGTATTCATCTCAGATACCCATTTTTGGATTGGGTCTTTGAATTTTTGGGCCTGATTTTTTTGAAATTCTTTATATGTTTTAGACAGAAGTCCTTTGTCTGAGGGGCAGTTAGTTGCCCAAGGTATATTCCCAATTTATGGGTTTTCTTTTCACTCTTGAAGATTTCTTTTGACATGAAAAAACTTTTTAACAAGAAGAGATCCCAGTTGATTCTGGGAAGTATTTCCCGTGCAGTTTGATTTTTGTTCATGAACTCTGCCTACCCCTGTATCATCAAGATTTTTCCCTACTTTATCTTCCAGCAGATTTAGTGTTTCTGTTTTAATATTTAGATCTTTGATCCATTTTGACTTTAGTGAATAGTGGTGGACATGGGTCTAGTTTTAGTCTTTGGCATGTGGAAAGCCAGTTTTTCCAGCACCACTTGTTAAAGAGGCTGTCTTGCTTCTTGAACATGTTTGGCCCCTTTGTCAAAGATGAGGTGGCTGAGTGTGTTTGTAGTTGTGACTGTATCTTCTAATCTATTTCATTGTTCTTCAGGTCTATTTTAAAAAAATAAAAACATTTGAGAGAGATTTGGAGAGCACAATCAATAGAACTTATTGATGCATTGGAAATGAAAATGGGGCTGAGGAAGTTTGGTAAGAGTAGAGGATGATTCCTGAATTTCTGAATTGAGCAGTTTAAGTGAGTTTTGGTACCACTTGCTTTGATTATGAAGACTAATCAAGAGCTTTGGTTTGAGCATCTTATATTCAAAATTTTTATTTAGTTAGGATAAAAAGTGTTTCCTCAAAATCATAACCTGAATTAATACAACACTATCTATGTAACATAATTGCCTTTAACAAAATCTGAAAGTCTCAAAATGTGAAACATACCTGGTTCCAAGAACCTTGGGTAGAGGTTGGGCCTTAGTGGCCATGTCCATTCTGATAGCTTCTAGACTAGTGAGCAGTTGCTAATATGTTGCATGTAAATTTTTCATGATAATTTCACATTGGCAACTAAAAGTTTGCTATAGTTAAGAAATGATTTTGAGCCAGTTTTTCTGGATTTTTACTTAGTATTTTGGTGAAAACAGGCTAACATTTAAAATGCCCAAATTACATTACTGATCACTTAGATGAATGTGAACTGTGGTTCATAGAACTAAGGAAAGACATTTTATCTGTTCAGTGAATTCCTACAAAGAAATATCTAGAGAATAGGTATGGCATTAAGCAAAAGTTTTAAAAGATTCTTTCATAATTCACTCGCATTTTGGAGGCTGTTATAGTTTGTGTCTAGGTGCCCCCCCCCCAAGCTTCATGCAGTCTTGGAGACTGCTGAATCTTAGCGTTTGTGATTGATTGGTTGTCTAGCACTGGGATTAGTGGTGCGAGTGCTGTACCTACCCAGGGGTGGAGTTGGCATACAATATAAGGGAGGGAAGAAGGCCTGTTTTCTCTCTTTTGCCCTCTTTTGCACTGTTTGCACTTGCAGCCCCATGAAGGGCTACCCCTCAGCCATGCCATCCAGCCTTGGAGCCAGCTGAGTATGGACTAAAATCTCCATAACTGTAACAAATAAACCTCTCCTTCCCTAATTTTGGGCATCAGGTATTTTGTCTCAGCAAGGAGAAAAAAGTAACCAAGACAGGTATTCTTGTGAAAGTAATTGATCTGTAGTTTTGACTTGCATGCATGCCATTTAGTCTGTATGTACATTTTTGGTGGGACTAGGATTTCTAAATTGTGGCTATGTATTGAAAGCTATGCATATTAATATTTGAGGGTCCCATTTGTAACAAGTACATTACTTTGATGAATTAAGGCACTTGTTTATTTTGCTCATTTTCCTTAAGCTGTGATGAAACATTTATATTCCATGTTGTCACTTTCTTTATACTGACTATACGTGTTAATACTTTTCCACTATCTGCTGCTTAGAAGAGCACTGACCATAATGTGTCCTTGCTAGGTTTGAGGGTAACTCTTTTATTTGCTAGCTGTATGACTTTGGCATTGCCACCTGACTAGTTTGCTTCTCACATTTCTCTGCAATTATAAATAGGAATGATGGTAATAATGTCAACATTATAGAGTTGTTGAAAAGATTAAAAAATAATACATGTGAAGTGCTTGGAATAGCACCTTCTGTAAGTACTCTTAACACTGCTTTTTTTCTGCCTTCTTTTTATATTGGAAGCTGTGACTTTCCATTGAATTCTCTATGTGCCTGGTGAATAAAGTGATTTTAAGATGTGGTAGATGCTAGAGACTTTTCATCCTGGTAATTCTTACACAGAAGCAGATGGAAGTGAAAATCAGACTTTATTCTTACTCTAATGATCTTTTTTCATAGTGATAGGTTAGAAGTAATATTCTTTACATTAACTTAGGTATGTTACCCTTTGTAACTCTAGTGGGTTTTTCATATCTAACAATCTTATGGCAAGAACAAGCCTGCTTTTAAAGAACTAGGACAGAACTTTATGACTGAGCCTTCCTGACAGTTTGTTTTTTGCATTTATAGTCTATGAGTTATGATAAATACAAGTGAGTGTTGCATAGCACCAAAGCCCTGCTTTGTGGCTTTTCTCTATTCTTAGTTTTGTTGTTGGCACCTGCCTTGAAAAGTTCTTTTTAAATGACCATGTGTGTATGAGTTGTTTGCAGAAGAGAGCTTCTGTTGAACCACCCTAGATCCAGGCAGCTCTAAAAGCTCCCATGAGCCCATGAGGCTTCCATGAGGCGTCTAGACCTAGAAGTGCAGGTTTTATTAAAGTGAATGTTCAACCTGGGCTACTGTCAAACATTGTACAAAATTTTGGGGGGTTTTGGTTGCCAAACAGAGGGAAAATTTTGAAAGATTTATTAATTTTGAAGGTACATAAATAGCATTCCTTAGCCTAGCTTTTATTGTATAAAACTATTGAAATGATAGACTTTAAGCCATTAAAATCAGCTTGAGTAGCTGATTTTGGAAATTGTTTAAGCTCTAGGGTCACTACTAAAGTAATTTCTAGTTTAATAGGTGTGCATATCACATTAGAAAAACATTCAAGAGACTTTCTTATGTTACTTTTTATAGTAAGCATTAGAACTTTACCTCAGGAGTACTGATTTTATTGAAATTCGGTTGATGAAAGTCTGTGTTTTTGGTTTTGCTTATTTTGAAATCTTATGTGTGTTACACGTAGGAATATGTTGTTTTAAAAGATAGACCAGGAATTTTAACCTCTTAGTTGCGAAGCCTGAGCATACCCTTATCACCTTGAAGAATGTCATGCATGTGACCTAGGACATAGCGTGCTTTCTTAGGACGCAGCTCTCAGTTACTGCGACATCTTCAGTTGCACGTGATTTGCACTCAGAACACTCCCGCCCTCCCACAGTGCCAACTACAAAGGACTTCTGGGGCGCCAGTACGTTATCCTTGAAGCAGTAGTCACTGAAAAAATTTTAAGTTGTACTTAAAGATGCAAACACAGGAAATTTACCTTAAGCGTCTGAAAATTTGCTAGAAATTACTAAAGGTATAACTTTAAAGATCAAAAAGCTGAAGAAAAATTGAGAAACTACACATCAGAATATTTAAATCTACACATAAAAATAATGTAATGAGAGTCATCAGTATGTAAAAGTGGCATAGTATCTTGGCTGTTAAATATAGATTGAAAGCTGCAAAACAGTTCTGAAATCATTAAAATTGTTAATTTTATTTAAGTGATGACTACCTCCTAATGTTGGATATGGATGAGAATTTAGATAGTTTATGACTTTCTTTTCTGTATTATTTAGTTTGTATGTTTTCTATTTTAGGTGATATTGGAAATTATTACTATGGACAAGGTCATCCCATGAAACCACATAGAATCCGCATGACTCATAACTTGCTGTTAAATTATGGTTTATACAGAAAAATGGAAATATATGTGAGTATACCTTTTGGTAAATATTTAGTGCTTTTTTTTTAAACTAGTACTGTGAAACTTTATTATTCACCTTTCAGGAGAGCATTTACCAGATAAAAAGGTCTGGAAGAAAACTTCTCTTCAGAGAAAATGAAGAGTATAAGCAATACCTTCGCCACCCTTTTTAATTTTTGAAACAATTCCCTCTACCCTAAGCTTTCATATTTCCAGAGAACAACTCAGAAATAGGATATTATTTTTGTTAGGATAATGTTAAACTGTCTTGCTGCTGAAGACTTGACCTAGGACTGTTAATAAAAGAATTTATGTAGACAGTTGATCCTACAAATATTTATTGGGCACATAATATATGCGAAATACCCTTAAAATCTAGGTAGAACACAAACTTATAAGATGCAATAGCTATTTTACATGTTTTTGTAGATAATGACAGATACATAAATAGATTTAAAAAAACAATAGTTCTTAATGCACTTAGAAAAGAAAGCAGTTCTAGCAATTTTAGGCAGTTTTAAGTGAATTATTTTCTCTTAGATGTAGACATTTAGAGAAGAAAGGGGATTTGGAAAATAGTCTCAATCTGGAAGCCTTATGGAAGTATGTCATAAATGAAGCCATGCTCTTTAGAAGAAGGAAATTAGAATACACAAAGGAAAAGGGAGGAGAAGATGAGCGAAGATGTAGCGTTGAGAGTTCGCCTCCTTCCTGGGAGTCATCAATGAGATCAGTGAATGCAGAGCAGAAAGTTTATGATGGGTACTGGAAGAAAGCGTCTGTGAACATGGCTTTGACTTTGTATGAGTTGACCTGTTTTCACTAAAATTTAGACATGGTTGATTCACTGGTGGTAATAACCCTGTCTAGTCCTTTTAAAGGAGTTGGTTTTGGTATTGATTACTTTTTCCTGAAATATAAAATGTACATATTTTGGATTAGCTTTGGAATTTACTTTATTCTAGTGGACCTAGTTCTTTTGAAGGGACTGATATTTGTTAATTGCAGTAGAACCACTAGTAATTTCAGTTTTCTTTACAGAGGCCCCATAAAGCCACTGCCGAAGAAATGACGAAATACCATAGTGATGAGTATATCAAATTTCTGCGGTCCATACGACCCGATAACATGTCTGAGTACAGTAAGCAGATGCAGAGATGTACGTTCTTATGTAAAAGTAGATTTTAATGTTGAAAAATTTAAATGGATATTTTTAGAATCTTACCGTTAGAGTTATCCAAATTGGTGTTTTTTTCTGGTGGTTTAAAATGTCGTGATTATTTATTTGGAAGGTCAGTGTAACAGTATGGAAGGTACCATTTTTTTAAAAGCCTAACAAAGCCAAGTGTGGTGGTAGGTTGAGGCAGGAGGATCACTGAGTTCAAGGCCAGTCTGGACTACATGGTGAGAGTGTCTCAGAAAAAAATCTAACCGAATAGTAGGTTGTATAGCCCTTTACTTTTTGTTTTGCTCCCATGATGTCGTGGCGTAAGAGATGCTGGTAGGGAGACCTCACTCCCTTACTTCAACACAAGAACAAATTAGTGCATACTTTTTGTGTTATGTTTTTGTACTTTAGTTAACTTATGCTACAGTACATATGTTTTCCCCTTTATTGGGACGTTAGTGAACCTTTTGATTTTTCTCTTTTGCGTGGTGTTCCCTTTAATAGGTTAAAAATATTTTATTAGGGATTTTGTTTGGAACACAGTATCTTTTAAGATTTTTGTTTGTTTGTTTTTTGAGACAAGGTCTCAATATGTAGTTCAGGCTGGTTTTGGACTCATTATGTCTTCCAGCTTGGCTTTGAAGTGTGATGATCCTGCCTCAGCCTCCCAAGTGTTGAGATAACAGACATGTGCCACCATGCCTGACCACGGTATCTTTTTTTTAAAGTTTAATAGCTGAGTTTGTTCTCATTGGGTTGTTTTGTTTTTTGTTTTGTTTCAGTATTGGGATTTGAATTCTGGGCCCTTGTACTTGGCTACATCCCTGGCCCCTTTTACTTCTTTTGAGGCAGGGGCTTTAAGTCACTTAAATTGCCCAGGCTGGCCTCAGGCTTGAATTTAAATGTTTCCTGCCCCGGCCTTCCAGAGTGCTGGGGTCATCAACATTCACCATCATGCCTGGCTAGCTCATCAGTGTTTTAATAGACTTCAGTGGTGATTAACTTAGGTGTAATTACTAGATATCTCACAGATTCATAGAATGTATTGATACATGTTTCTACCATGGCTTGTTTGAGTCAGTGAAATGCTGCTATAATTTAAGACAGATGCTTTTTTTTCTGTGTGGATTCAGACTTAGAGATGTGGGTAGCCTTTGGGTGAATGAATTAAACAGGCTTGATTTAAAATTACAAAACACTGAGTTGTATTAAATATTCGAGTAGTAAGAAACTTAAATTTTTTTTTTTTTTTTTGCGGCACCGGGGATTGAACTCATGACCTCACACTTGCCAGGCAGGTGCTTAGGCCACTGAGCTACCTCCCCAGCCCTTCAAATTTATTCTTCATAGAGCTTATAACTGGTGATTGCACAAAGGTATATAAACAACGACCCTTAATCTTCAAGAGGTTGTAAGTTGAGGCATGGTAAGACCTTAAGAATGGGTTATACATATCTCTATCCCCTTTTTCTCTCAGTACTGCCGAATCAAATGTGTCTTGATGTGTCATGTACCTGGAGGTGTTACTTCCTTGTTTTGAGCCCTCTCCTTTTGTATCTTGACTCCAAAGAACGAGATCAACATTCACCACGGACATAGCCAAGTAGCTGCTATATATTCTTAGTACCCAGTAAAATACATTTCAAGGCTGTGCGTGCTATGTGTATATGAGGAATGTCAAGTAACAAAGTAGTTGGAGTTACTTAAATTTTAGAATATTGGTTAATTGCTGGCTATTAAGCCTATCTTTTATTATAGAAAGCAAAGACTTTATGATTTGAAATGTATTTTTTTTTAATAGAACACAAGTATTTCATAATGGTCAGAGTAAGATTTGGTGATAAAACTTGGTAGTGTTTCACAAGAATACTTTATTATGAATAAAGTCGTGAATTATATTTTAAACGTGCAATTTTTAGATTATGACTGTGGAGCATGTTTTATAATTGCATCAAATAAAAGTTTTGTAGGGAATAGTTCTGTAAGAAAATACTTAAAATAACTTTCTTAATAGGTTGAAATTAATCAAATTTATTCCACAGTTAATGTTGGGGAAGATTGTCCAGTGTTTGATGGACTCTTTGAATTTTGTCAGCTCTCCACTGGTGGCTCAGTTGGTAAGTATCCTAGTTCAGTCAGATTTAAAATATGATCTAAATGTACTTATGTGTCCTTTGGGTTATTTAAAGTAGTTTAATGGTGGTGGATTTTGATAAAAAGGAGTCGATAATTATGCTTATCAAATAGAATCGTGTCGGTCAGCCTTCTGTTACTGTAATAAAATATGTGAGATAATCAGCTCACAAAGAGGAAAGGTTTATTTTGACTCACAGTTTGGAGGTGTCAGTTGGTAACTGTTGCTTTAGGCATCTAGTAGTACTCATGGTGGAGCATATAAAGAAGGAAGCCTGTTCATCTCATGGCTGAGGAAAAGAGATTTTTTTTTTTAATTCGAAATATTTCATGAATACCTTATCCTTTTCTACTTCTTAGCTGGGGCTGTGAAGTTAAACCGGCAGCAGACTGATATGGCCGTTAACTGGGCTGGTGGATTACATCATGCAAAAAAATCAGAAGCATCAGGATTCTGTTATGTTAATGATATTGTGCTTGCCATCCTTGAATTACTAAAGTGAGTTAATTTCTGTTGATCCTTTTCTTGTGGTAAAGTGTTTTAATTAAGATACACTAAGATTTACAACTTTTTGAGAGTCCTGTATAGAGCAAATGACAGTAGGTTGAAATGGTAGTTGTACTATGAATTCATTACAAGCTCTTGAGTGTAACCAGCTACCTACCTTCCACATTGGAATGGGGTTCTATTTTCTGTTAGTGTATGTAACATCTTGAATGAGTTGCTTTTAAAGTTATCTTTGACTGAAGTTTGAGAGAGATTTATGAAGGGATTTAGGAATTTGGAGATTTACAAAGTTAGATTATATTTTAATCATTATTAGTTGTAATATGTTAGCAGATTCTGCTTTATATTTTATACTTAATTAGTATTTTCTCAGCATTAAAAATTTTCTTATGTTCTTCCATGCATATTATCCATAGAGGCTAATTTTTGTGTCTTTGTTTATGTTTTTTGAGACAGCATCTCACTATGTAGTTCAGACTGGCCTTGAACTCACAGCCACCCTCCTGTCTCAGCCTCCCAAATTCTGGGCTTGCAGGCGTACACTATCATGCACAGTTTGAGTCACTTGAAACTTGGTGTTGACATCTTAAATAGTAACTGAGTAGTGTCAGTTTAACATCTTGTTGACTCATCCAAAGATAAGGAAAAGCATTTGAAACAGTTTTTTTCTAATTAACTATTATTTGTTCCATTTCTTTACTTCTGAGCAAGTTCTGAATATATTTCTTCAGCTGGTTAAAAAAAAAACTTTACTTGATTTGGTAAATAGTTTTCCTTGTTTGTCTACCACATGAGTCACTCAGGAACGTAACTTTGATACCAGCTTCTTTAGTTTTATTATTTTGTGAAGAAACAGATAACACTGTTTTCAGTTCTGTAGATCTTCCTAATTTTGTTTCCCATGGTTGAGACTATTATGAGTGTCTAGTCTGGTAAATCAGCTTACATCATATTCTGTTGGTACAGTTGTGGTATCATTGCATAATAGATGCAATGTTTTTGCTATCTAATGGATTAAAAAATGATCCTCATTCTACTGTGCTTTAGAAGAGTGACGTTTGAGGTACACTTTTGCCTTGTTTTGACATGAGCGTCACTGGACCGTGTCATGGTATGATGATGGTGAGTGAAAGTGTCCTGCAGGTGTATTTGAGTTACGAGTGCACTGCTGCAGCTGGTAGCGCCCCAAACCCTGGCGTGAAGAGACGCATGCTGCCTGCGCTGTCCCATCACAGCCACCGGGCTTGCGTCAGCTCAGAAGCCTGACAGTGTGTAAACAAACGAGGTGCCACTGTTTCAGTACAACTTTGATGGTCTTGGAAATTCTTTTCTCTGTTTCATTTATTTATTTATTTATTACTCATTTATTCCTGTGCTGGAGATTGAACCCAAGACCTTCTCACTAAGCTACTTCCCCAGCCTCTGTTATTTATTCATTCATTTATTCTTTTAAATTTATTTATTTAAGACAGGATTTTGCTACATAATTCAGGCTGGCCTTGAGCTCTAATTTTATGTTTCGACTGTTTAAAAATGTAAAACCTATTCTAAACTCAAAGCCACAAATAAGAAAGCATTTGGCCAGATTTGGCCTGTAAGTCACAGTTGGCCAACCCCCATTTTGTAATGCGGAAGACTTACTATAAGGTGTTTTAAAGTAACAGTCTTGAGTACAATTTAATATTTAGTTAACACATAGAAATGTGTGCCATGTGTGTAAAGCATATATAATGGGGCGAGTTTCACACAAGGTAAATGCCTTTTCTCACATTGGGCCCAGAGCTGAGATTCAGAAGTCTCAGTTTGACACAATCACTTCAGGTGCTTGAATGGCCTCATAGGCTGGAAGAGGGAATTGAGAGCATACTGACTGTATCAGCTGGTGTTCTACAAATTACAACATCATCAACAAAACAAAACATAAAACTTCAGCCGCAAAACGAGCAGGGTGAACGCGCGGACCTGCCTGGGGAGCCTCGCAGATCGTGCTCAGTGGCTGCCACCTCTTAAACCTGTGCCGTGGCTTTGCAGGAAGGCTGAGTAGCTCAGCAACTCTGGGTTGGCGACTTCTCATCCTTTTGGTGCCAGTGGTGCTTATTTGCCTTATCAGAAGACAGGAGTGTGTTGTCAATGGGTTCTTCGTGTTGTTTTTAGAAATTATGACACCGATAAAATTTTAAATTGAGAAAAAAAATAAGTTTTCTGAATTTATGATGGTGTTTCCGAACTTTAAACCTTTACAATAAATAAAAATGTGTGGGTTTGTTTTTAGGTATCATCAGAGAGTCTTATATATTGATATAGATATCCATCATGGTGATGGTGTTGAAGAAGCTTTTTATACAACAGATCGTGTAATGACTGTTTCATTCCACAAATATGGGGAGTACTTTCCTGGCACAGGAGACTTGAGGGTAAGAAGAGATTATTTCTGAGTGAATGTGCGATTAACATAGGTTAGTAATCCTGTACATGCACTAACATTTTTCCTGAGTCATTAATTTGAAACTTGTATGCAGATTTAAATCATTTTATGTTCTTTAACATCTAGAATTTATTTTTGATGTCCATATATGCAAGTATTTTGTGAGAATTTTTTTACTCAGCTGTTTTAATTATGTGTCCATGGAGCATGTAGCATTTTTTTTGGTGTTCACATTGAGTATCCAAAACCACCTGGTAAAGGCCTACTACAATACTGTTTGCAAAGATAGGTAGAGTAAAATAGTCTTTCTGGATTCTTCTGCTGCCTTCCTTTACATGTTGTTTTGACTTAATCTCTTTTGTCTACATCTTCAAGAATACCGTGCCATAGTTTTGCTTCTACATTAGATTTTCATTTTATTTGGTTTTGTATCATGTAATTGTGAAAAATCAGTTAAATCCTGTTCATACAAATTTAATGAGGGTTTTGGTTTATTAGAATTATTACAAACCACACCACATACATAATGAAGTTTATTTAGAGATTTAATTGCTGACGGATTTTTGTTGGTTTGGTTTTCGTTTTTTGTTTGAGATAGGATCTTGCTATGTGGTTCAGGCTGGCCTCAAGCTTAGTGTTATCCTTCTGCCTCAGCCTCCCAAGCGTTGGTATTACAGACATATGCCACCAGTGTGCCACCATGCCCAAGTTTAACTGGTATTTTTAACTCAGACTGGATTGTACAGAAGATTTTGACTGGTGTGGCTTTGAACATTAGTTCTAAACTATCTTATCAAATAAGGTATTTTTCAGGTGATGGTATGTTCTTGCAGTTCAGGGACCAGCATTTTCAAAAGAGTAGCTTTGGTCTTCCAAAGCGCCACTTTTCTTTATTTGACCACCAAGTAGTACTCTTAGTAAATGTTTGCAGTAAGAGTTATGGTTAAACTTTTCCTAATTTATAAATGGGCAGGGAAGCAGCGGGGCAGCTTCAGTGATCTGCCTGGCGTGAACTGAAGTCCCGCACAGCGAACTCCACCTAGCTGTGCAGCTCTGAACCTCATGTGCAACCGGGTCGGGCCCCGCCCAGCATCCCCAAGCTACAGGGCAGCTTCAGTGGTCTACCTAGCATGAGCTGGAGTCCCACACAGCGAACTTCACCTAGCCGTGCGGCTCAGGACCTTGCAACCTGGGAGCCTTGGCCAAGTGAGGTGTGCTGAAGATCCACCCAGCATACTCCCCCCATCAGGGAGCATTCGAGTGCCACTGGGGGTCCAGTAAGGCCTGTCCAACAACCCCCTCTCAACTGGGGAAACTCCCTGCAGTACAGACAGCCATCCTTAACCCAGGAAATAACTGAGACTTTGCGTTCGGCTGCCACAGGGAAATACAGGAAAATGACAAAGCGAAAGAGCAAAATGCAATCTCAAACCTCCAGCCCATCCCAAACAAGCCTGAGAGACACGGACATAGAAGAAAGTGTAAGCCATACACCTGAAACTTCTGAAATGATAGCAACTGAAGTAAAGAAACAACTCCATGAAGCTGTACAGGAACTTGGGTAAAATAAGAAATGATAAACATAATGAAAGAAATGCTGAACACATCTAAAGAAGACATAGTTAAAAAATAGAGGAAAAATGATGGAAACCTAGAATGAACAATACAAGAAAGAATTAGAATGCATTAAACAGATTCAAAGAGAGAGCCAGGAAATCAAAAATTCCATCGAGAACTGGCAAAGCTACCTCAATGAGTGAAGATAGACTTTCAGACCTTGAAGACAAGATTGCAGCTAGTGAACAAGAAAGGAAAAATCTTTTAAAAATAAGGAATCAGGAAATAATTCAACAGTTGCAAGATGTTGCAAAGAAAAACAACATAAGATTGATGGGTGTAAATGAAAAGGAGCTAACACAAATGATATAAAAAGACTATTTACTGAAGTAATAGCCAAAAATTTCCCAAACATGGGAAAGGAAACTGACATACAGATAAGTGAAGCATGTAGAACTCCAGCTAGCCATAACCAAAATAAATCCACACCCAGACATAGAATAATGAACATCCCAGAAATTCAGCATAAGAACAGAATATTAAAAACTGTTAGAGAAAAGAAACAAATTGCCTCTAAAGGGGAGAAGCCCATTAGAATCACAGCAGACTTTTCAATATAAACAGGTAAGGGTTTGAATGTTGAGGTGTTTGGCTTATTAAAAAAAATCCATAATTTCAATTTCTTGG
Organism: Cuniculus paca; assembly: GCA_004365215.1. Taxonomy (NCBI): domain Eukaryota; kingdom Metazoa; phylum Chordata; class Mammalia; order Rodentia; family Cuniculidae; genus Cuniculus; species Cuniculus paca. The sequence goes on from RJWT010003923.1 coordinate 34,645, forward strand.
TCACATTAGCTCCTTCATTGTCTTCCTTTTCTCACTTGATTTTTCTTGTAGACCAGTGGTTCTCAGAGAGTGGTTCCTAAGTAAGCAAGGTAAGAATGACTGGGAGCCTAGCAAAAGTGCACATTCTCAGGCCCCAGGAACAAGGTGTTTGAGAATTACTGCTCTGAACCAGTGGAATACATTTATCTGCAGTGATTCCATCCCAGTGGGAATCAAGCTAGCCTTCTTGGCTTTAAGCTCCAAGTGGAAGATAGTTTTTTGTAATATAATCCTCATTAATCTTAGGCAGTGGCAGTGGAGATCTTTTAACTTGTAATAGTAGA
>RJWT010003924.1:0-34903 GCA_004365215.1 Cuniculus paca
TTGCTTGCTGGTGTTGCCTTATTCTTTCTCCCCACAGTCTGCCCAGTTTTTCTATAAATCAGAACATGTTCTAAAACTAAAGCCTATTAAACATATGATCCCAAAAATTGGAAATTCAAGGAATTAAGAATAGCTACAACATTCTTTGAAAAGAACAAATTTGGAGGACTCAGTCTCTCCAATTTCCAAACTCACTACAAAACTGCAAAGATCAAGAGAGTGTGGTCCTGGCACAAAAATAGACATATAAATCAAAGAAAGAAAATTGAGAATCCAGAAATCAGCTTTTAACTCTATGGTCCATTTCTTTCCAGAAAGACTATCAAGACAATTCAATGGAAAAAGAATCATCTGTCAAACAAATGGTGTTGGGACAACTGGACAGTCACATGCTGTAGAATGAAATTGAGCTCTCACCTTTTGTCATGTAAAGATTAAATTAAAATAGACCATAGTCCTGAGTGTCAGAGTTAAATATGTAAAATTCTTAGGAGCAAATTCTTGTGACATTGGGTTATAGAATGGTTTCTTAAAGATGATATGGAAAACACAAGTAAAATATTAATTGTACTTCATCAAAATTGAAAATGTCTATGCTTAAAAGCATACCATAAAGATAATATACAACTTACAGAATTACAGAAAATATTTACAAATTTTATGTATGACAAGAGACTTGTACCTAGAATATATGAGACAACAACAATAAACATAAATTTTCACAGATATTTATCTAAACAAACATGTATATGAAAATAGATAAATGTCCAACATCACTATCAATAGGAAAACGCAAATCAAAACCAAAACTCCTTACCCCTGGTCCCTACTAAGATGGCTAACACGTAACAACATAGAAAATGTAGAGAAATTGGAACTTTCATTTATTGCCAGTGAAAAAGTGAAGCGATCCAAGAAATATAGGAAATAGCTTGGTATTCTTTCAAAAGCTGAACACAGAGTTATCATACAACTGTGTAAGTACATTCCTAGATATACACACAAAGAATTGAAAACAGGTGTCCACACACAAAAATTTACACATAGATATACATAGCAGCATTATTCATGAAACCAAAAAGTAAAAACAACCCGAAGTCCTATCAACTAATGAATGATAAACACAATGTAGTATACTTATACAAAAAGCATAGTAAACCTGAAGACACTATGCTAAGTGCAAAAGGCCCTTCACAAAGGGCCACATGGTACATGATTCTGTATCTACGAAATGTCTAGAATATACACAATTTATAGAAATAGAGAGTACACTGATAGTTACCTTGTGCTGGGGCAGTTAGGAAGAGCTAGTGACTATAATGGGTATGGAGTGTCTCTTTGGACTGACAAATTTTTATAAAATTAGATAGTGGTGAGGGTTGCACATTTCTGTGAATATCCTAAGATCTATTGGCTTGTACACTCACAGGGTGAGTCATATCTCAATAAAACTGTTACATACAAATTTTTTATATTAATTTCAGGGAAATAAATGTGCAGCGCATCTTCCGATGCAACTACATGTGTGCAAAAGAGGGAAAGTCATAGAATTAAGTGCCTACCGCCTGTGCCTAAAGTATCTCTGAAAAACTACAATAAACTAGAAATATTGGTAGCCTTCAAAAAGGGAAACTGGGTAAGCCAGAAACAAAAGAGAGAGGGAGACTTTCAATGTAGGTCTTTTTGCACTTTGTGAATGTCGAACCAAGTAAACATATGATGAATCAAAAAACTAAAACCTAAGTAAACTCACGAACATTCAAAGACAGACTGACTGGGCATTCGGATGGTAGCTTCCATAGATGACAGGTTCAGCCCGGACCTGCAGCCGAGGTGTCAAGTCATGGGGACAGGGATGTCAGAATGTAGGCACACCCCGCTGTCTGCACAGTGGCCCCTGTTGCATTTAGGGAGTCCTCTGGCACCTGAGGACTGGGAGGCACAGGCACCTGAAGGTCAGAAGTATCCAGAAGTAGGAGGATGTGATGATGTGATAAATCGCGGAGCACCAACGTGGCAGCTGCACAAAACATGTAATACTATTATAAGTGCAATTATTTACTATGCGAAATTCAATCTCTTTCCCCAGGTGACTCCAGCCTCCTAGCCAGCCCGTCTCCAGCTGTAGTTTCCTGCTTACTCCTTCCCGAACTTCTTAACATTCTCTCAATGCACCATGCTCTCAAATTACCGTCTTTGGCATCCAGTCTGTTAGTGTTGGCCTCAGCCCCAGGTGAAACACCACCTCTTCCGTGAACTAATTTTAAATCTTTCCTAATGTTTAAGTGTATCATCTCACCCTCCCTACCGCCCTGGTGTTACATGCATTTTTCTATTAGAGCTCCTAAATACTGTCTTATTAAAGGCATTCATGTGGCTGCCTCCCTCTCCTCCTAGGTTTCTTGACAGCAGAACACAGCACTCTGTGTCGCACATGAGTTGGTGCGATGGATTCGAAATGGGAAGAGTAGAATAGTAGTGTCTCTGGGGTGTTTGGGGATCACAGTCTCATGAGTCCAGGACTCTGGTTTCTTCTCTTTCTCTGTCCCTCTACATAAACAGATGTGCACGTGGACACACACACACGCATGCACGTGAACACAGACTCTCATACCGCATGATGACATTGCTGTCAACGATAGACGACATGTATGATGCCAGTCCCTTAAGATGTTAATGGAGCTGAAAAATTTCTGCCACCTACTGACTTTATAGCCATCCTACTGCAACACATTCCTCATGTGTTTGTGGTGGCGCTGGTGCTAGCAAACCCATTGCACTGCCAGTCACATAAAAGTGCAGCACGCACAATTATGTATAGCACACAGTCCTTGATAATGCTGAGAAGGCACTGTAGTACTGGTTTAGGTATTTACTATGCTACACTTTTTCATTATTTTAGTGGATACTCCCAACCATAAGTCATTACTGTGGGACAGGATTCTGCCTTGCATCCGCAGCTGCCTCCTGGGTCTGGTGCTTACTTTGTCTCTTGATGGCACTTGGAAGCCACGCCCAGTGACTGGCCTGTAGCACCCACACGTGTGTCCCTGAGAATCTGTGATGGTCACACAAGGATGGGATCGCCTGCCAATGCGTTTCTCAAAAGGTAGCCCTGTTTTTGAGTGAAACACGAGTGCTGGTCTTGTTACACTTGAGAACTGGGATTAATTCAATGTCAAACCCCCAAATTGTCAGGATAAAGAAAGTAAGAATTAAAACAACAATGTTAACGGCACATATTTGTTGAGCCTGTAAGCTGAGAATGCCCTCTCCTGAACTCTTTACAGTTTCCCGAATGGAGGCCAACAGTCAAAGGTCAGTATGATTAGGTGCACTTAGCAAATAGGAAAGGCAGGGCACAGTGCCCAGAGGTATCCCAGGAGCCACTCAATGCTCAATCCCAGACTTGGGGACTCATGCTCCGAGTTATCTGTTCACTCTTCACTTTAAGGCTTTCTGTGCCTGAGTCTGGATAAATCGTATATTTTTAGAAAATAATGAAAAATTTCAACTTGTTATTGTAGATATTTAATAATTAAGAAACTGTGTCACCAATACAGGGCCTGAAACACATTCTAGGATTGGTAAGAATTTGGGGCACAGTAATTTAAAAACAAAAGCATTGTCCAAACAACAGGGAAAAAAATAGATGGCTCAAAAATGGTATTCAGACTTGGCTGTTTGGAAATAAAACCAAGTTAGTTCATCACATCATACCTTACACAAATTAGCACTAGCTAGATAAAGGAGACCCTACAAAATAAAAATAGATTATTTTAGAGGAAAATATTTCATTAATCTTGGAAGCATTTCATTTTCAATCCAAAAGCAAAGCAAAGGATCAGAAGGAAAAATCTGCTATACTGGCTGAAATAAAACATTTGATTTCTGTTTCTTTAAGAACTAAAATTAAAAGACATTAAAGGCACATGACAACCTGGGAAAATAGTGCAAGAAAAGTATAGGCCAAAAAACACATTAAAAAAAAACACATAAAATATATGTACAGCTATCTACATTTCACATTTTAAAAATAGATCTCCCCCATCAAATGAGCAAAATTAGGAACAGGTAATTTGCAAGAGAACTATGTGGTCAAAGTACAATCTACTGAAAAAAAACTATAATTTATAAAAATAAAATTTAAACCAAGGCTATTATTTTCTACCTATGAATAATCAAAGATAAAAAGTAAATTATGGGACAGGATCTTGATAAATATGACCAGAAACTCATTCTCCGGTGGGTGGGAGTGTAAATGCACAGAACTCGTCTGGAAAGCAATTTGACACTTGGAGCCAGAGCTTTAAAATATGCATCTCCACTTAGCAAACATTTACTGGGCACCTGCCACGTGCCAATTTTCAAGGACTCATAAAAGAGCACATTTTCCTTGACTAAAAACACGGCCTACACTTTGACCCAATAACCCTTTCTCTAAGGATCCAGTGTAATAAAAGTTTGGAAAGACTGACCGGTATGTTAATTATACTACAATGCACAGTCTCAAAAAATTAGCAGCAACTTAAATATGTGATAAAAAAATGGTTAGTTTAATAAAATTATGACATCACAAGTAAAATTTTGGGTTTAAAGGGATACGTTGGTGTTTTAATAAATGTTTTAATGACATGGAGAAATACCGATGCATAACTATGAAGTAGGTAAGTTTGTATTCTAGTTTTGATCGCTGCATTTATTAAACTGAGGTCATCTCCAGATGGTGAGGGTAATTAATGATTCTGAATTTTCTTGTTGCAGAGCTTTTTTACTGAACACGCAAAACTTGTAATAGAAAAATGCTGACTATAGGTAACAACTTTCCTCGGGCTATGCACAAACATGTAGTGTGAGCATGCATGTGCATGCCTGTGTACGTGCCACCTAACATGGACTGCAAACAGTGGTCATGCTTGTGACACCCAGGCATTTTAACTTAAGTACCAAAACGGAGTTCTGTGTTTTGTTTCTATTTGCCAATTGAATGCTGCTAAAACTCAGGGCAAACTGCCAAGAAATGCAAGTTGAACTCCTTTTTCATTAGGCTATGTCTCTTCATCTCAACAACCTGAAATAATACTGCACCCTATGTACAAGCATTTCTTCAACTATTACCCAAAAGAATTGAAAATGTCTGCAGGCCCTTTAGCATGTGTTCAGGCATTCTCTGTGTAAGGAATAAGGAGGCAGCTCAGAACCAGCAAATTAGAACACTCGATTCTGGCTCTGTACCACAGGGAATGAGGTTTAAGCTTCCAGGGAAATTTCCTAGGAGAAAAAGGGCTGTCTAAAGTCAACCACTTCCATGTTTGGATAACCAAGTGGGTCAGTCTATTTGCAACACTACCCTGCTTTCTTTTGCTGGAATGTTCCAAGTTGCAATCCGAGGATGGACTTGACTTTCCAGCTAACTTGGCGAGTTAGCTGCTTGAGGAATCTGGTTTTCAGAAACATCGGATGGAGTGTTTTGAAAACTTCCTTTTCTTTGATTGTATCTAATTCCTAAGAAAGAATGAATAAGAACTCCCTTTGGAAAAGTGGTTTAGGAAAGCCTCCTCTCTGTGGGTTAAGATGTGAAAATAAAATGGAACCAGATGCCACTACACTTGGCAATAAAAAGTGGTCTCCACCCAACTCCAGGAAGCAAAGCAGAAGGACTCCTGTTTCCTATGGAGCAACTGCCGATGGTTTTCCAGGGAGGGTCCACAGACAGGCGTTTTCTCTGAAACACAGAACAACTTCTGTCCAACACATTCATTTGCAAGTAATTATTTTTAATGCATTCAAAACTCTGAATAAAAGAGAAAGGAATTGGGAGATGTCTTCTATTTGGTTTATGAAAGGGAAAGCCAAAATTCTGTTCCATCCATCCTCTGAACAAGAGAGTTTATAAAAATGCAACAGCTAAAAAGCACAATAAAGCGGGTTTCTCATAAGAATGTTGAATGCGCTGAGGATTTAGCTCAGTGGCCTAAACCCCTACCTGGCAAGTGTGAAGTCATGAGTTCAATCCTTGGTGCCCCAAGAATGGTGAATGCAAATATCGTGGTTTTACATTTTGATGCCAGTGTTACTTCACCCCTCACATTCTATTGATACAGATTTTTAGTTACATAGCAATATATAAAAACATCATTATTGTAAGACTCAACTATTATGGACACACCTATTAAATACAAACCCTGAAGTCCTAATTCACTCATATCTTATTCCCATTCTCCTCCCCAAAGAAAAACCTTATCAACATTTTAGTATGCAGCCAGTCGGCCTTCGATACATTGCAATATTCATGGGATTGCAGAGGCAGCCACCTCACTGTCTTTAGTAGTGGCACATGACTAAATATTATGGCCATGGGGTAATCTACTTAGTCACTCTTCCATTGGTGACAGTTTGAGTTGTTTCCAACATTTGAAGTCTTCTCCTCTACCTATTTTGAATTCTACAGTACACTAATGTTAACTGTAATCACCCATCTATGTGAGGCTACATCAGAATTTTTTCCTCCTTTCCAGCTCGGACTTTCTATCAGTTAATTAATCCCTGTCTATTAAGGACCCCTGCAGTGGGCCCCAATCTCCTGCAAGGTGTTACAGTGCACCGCAAAAGAAAGAGCAAGAGACAAAACGGCAGTGCAGCAGGGAACAGGGATGACCAGTTTTTTGGGGGGAACAAAAAGTCACAAGGCAGCCAGAACCCTGGTATTTAACGATCACATTTGCAATGAGGAGGATGGTGAGGGGACTGCGGCTGGACGTGATGGACAAGCGGCTGGGCAGGCAAGGCTCGTAACAGAGGGAACAAAGCATTCTTGTGAAAGAAAAGGAACTACCAGATTCAGGTTGTGGTTTACAAGTAACCTGCTTTGTAGCCAGTTCTGGGAAGGAATTTTCTCTGGAGTCACGTAGGCCTCAGCAGAGACCTTATCTCATATCTCAGTCCCACAGTCTCACTCCTACCTCTCTGGGCTCAACTGTGACCTTTGGTGAAGTGTCATGCCAGCCCAATGCCACCTGCTTGCTATCATGAAGACTCATACACAGCCTCAGCCAGACTCACTGTTCACACAAAAAGCCAGTTTACGGAGTCACCTCCATACAGCCTGTGCTGCTTGCTGGTAAGCATGGTCACACTTGGGTCTGGGGCAGGGCCACGTGGAGGTCCTGCACACCTCCCCACTCCACTTCTACACATCGAATGGCGAAAGCAGGTATGTGGCTCAAAATCCAAACAGCAGAAAGGTGCCTGGTGAAAATGAAATCTCCCTCATTTGGCTTTGCCCAGCCACCCAATTGCCCTCCCCAGAGATAACCATTCTCACCTGCTTCTTGGGTCCTACTGGAGATCCACGTGTGTACACGAGTAAGAACATGAAGAGTTCCTCAGCCACAGGCAGATTTGCATTCACTGTTGCTGCAGCTTCTTCAGGAGCCAGAGGGCTCTCATTTGAAGGGCGGGGCAATGCATTTAGCTGGTGGCTTAACTGCTAGGAGGAGTTGGGGTTCTTTTGGAGTCTATGATTTGATACACAATTCAATCTCTAGATTTTGTCTTTTAAGCCTTATGCTAGCATCAAAATGCTATAATTTGTGATACCTTATATTTTATTACTAAACAGGCGATCATTCAATAATGCTTTAAAATTCTAAATGGCTACTGGCCTGTACAGATTTTCTATTTGAATTAACTTTGGAAATTCACATTCTTGTGAACAGCATTGTGATGTTTAACTGTACGCTCAACTTGACTAGGTTGGGACATCCACACAATTGGTACAGCAGCATTTCCAAGGATGTCCTTGAGGGTGTTTCCAGAAGAGATTGGCACCTCAATCCTTCAGCTAGGAAAAGAGACCCACCCTCACCCAAAGTGGGCAGGCTCCTTGCAGGCAGCTGGGGCCTTGGATGGATGCTCTGGGAGAGAAAGGATAGAGGAAAGGCAAATTGGGCCTCTAGCTTTTGGAGCTGGCACAGCCATTTCCTCTGGCCGTTGGATATCAGAACTCTAGTTCTAGAACTTCATTCTCCCATCCTTGCACCACAAGATCCCCAGGTTCTTAAGCCTTCAGACTTGCACTGAGCCAGGAAGATGACCTCCCTGGTACTCCTTGTGGACAGCCTGTCCCTGGGCTTCTCAAATTCCACGATCAAATGAACTCAGTCCCCTAATTATCTATCTATCTATCTATTTGCCTGACTATCTATTCATCTATCTATACACCTAGTTATCCTGTTGATTCATTTTTCTGGAGAACCTCAGGCAGTATTATTATTCATTTCAGGAATAGCTACACATTCATCAGCATAGTTTTCTTTAAACATTTCCAACATATTCATGGTTCTCATTTTGTGATTAGGTATTTTATAGACTCAGATGTTCGTTTTTAGTTCATAATAAAGAGAACATTTCAAACCATGGGAGAAAGGAAATCAACTCAGAGAACAACACTTTAAAAGTTATTTGTCAGGGAAGCCAAGTCGCTTGAATATAAAATGAATATTTACATTTTATCATTGAAAGCAAAACATATTTTAATCTGATAGGTTTTATATCATAAACTTCGTAAACTTTCATACATCAAGTCATAAATAAAACATTAAAACAAGCAACAAGCTGGTGACAATATATGCACATTTTTTTTTGCAAAGGACTGATGCCTGTAATATATAAAGACTTTGTTCAAATAAATATGAAAAAAACATTCTGGTACATTCACTAGAAAAAATAACAAAGACTATGAATGTGCAATCCACAGCAGTAGAACTTGTCATAGTCATTAAATATATTTTTAAATGTTCAACGTTACTGTATGTTGGAAAAAATGCAACTTGAAATGAGATCTTATTTTTCATTGAGCAACAATGAAAGAGAACAGCAATATCCTGGCATCTGAAGAAACACATATTCCCAGAAAACTGCTTGTGAGTATGTGCCCTGGCACAACTTTCTGTAAGAAAATTTGGCTGCAGGCATCAAAAGTCTGACACAGCATTTTAGTTTTCAGTTTCTCCGTGAGAAATCAGTGTGCAAAGATGAATGCGCATGATGTTTCAAGTATTGTTTTTAAGGGGAAAAAAAGGAGATAAACTGAATGTCAAACAGTAGGACAGTGCTGACTCTGTCACAAAGACAGAACCTTGTGTCTGCAGCCATGCAAAATTCTAGAGCAGAAGCCTCTGGGCTGGTCCAAGGCAGATATCTTGTTCTTCGGTCCTATGCCTATGCCGGGCTCACTCCCTCAGGTAAACCGCTCTTCACAACAGCTTGTCCCTGGTTGTCTTTTGTAGATGTGACCCAAACTAAGTCACTTGTGTGTCATTTCCATGTTAGACAGCAAGTTCTGTGTCTCTCCACAAATTCTCTTGTCATTTTCAAAAAGTCACAGGCTAAAGAATTGTTGTTAGAGAATTTTGCATATAAAATGCGTTTGAGCAGAACTTGTCTAAATGTTGAGTCAAGATTCTGGAGCTCAGTGGTGGCAAAAGCGATAAGGAACATTATTTCAGGATACCATCCTTAGATGCTCATTTCCAAGGGAGAACTCTTACAGCATTGGTTCATCTTAATCTTCTTTGCCGCAAACGTCCTCCTTGCTGCTCCATGTGACATCTGATACTTCTTAATTACATAGATATTCAATAACCTTTCTGGCTAATCCGACCCATTAACTGGAGCCAGCAGCTAAAATAACAGAGAAAGCCTTTTACATCCTGAGCAAGAGGGAAATTGCCTTTCAGAAAAGTAATCCGTTGTGACCTATTAGATGGGGTAGCAGGAATTCACCATTCTACAGCATCCAGCATCCATTTTCCTGTTTAGAGAGGAAAGGTGCAGTGAAGCCTTGAAGGCATTCGAAATCTCTCTGAGGGGTCTGCTGCATAGACAGTAGAGGGTACGGCTGGGTCAAGGCTGCCTCAGGAGACCGCGGTTGCTTGGCCAAGACAGTGGAATCTGAGCTCTGAATTCCACTGTCTTGCACCGTGGTGGTGATGGGCTATGCCTTTCTCAGCAGTCGCACTTACTATCAAAAGCACAAACCACATTCGAAGAAGGGAGCAAGCCCTTGAACTCAGGATGGTGACCCTGGGCAGCCTCTCTTTGCATGCAGTTTCCCAGGACTCTGACCTTACCCTGCCTGGTTCATGCTGGTGCTTGCGTCGTGCTTTCCTACCCTCTGCACTTCTGGGCTGCTTCAGAGTTGATTGATCAGGTCTCAAGCACAGGAGGTGCCACGCAGCTTTGCATGTTTTTATTTCACAAACACATAGTGAGTCAACATGCCAGACACTGTTCCAAGCCTTTTCCAATCTTTAATTCGTTTACTCCTCTATGCCATAGGCATTATTATCCCTATTCTGTTGGCCCCGCCCACCAAGTGTTAGAGGGTAGTTTATGATCCTTATCGCCCAGACATCAGAGCACGTTGCAGCTCTGTCTCTTTATTTCTAGTTTCTCTATTCTCTCCATCTTTCATTCTGCTTCTCAAGCGCACTTTCTGTCCCCAAATTTCCAATGACTCCCAACTGCCTACAGACGAATACCAAGTTTTGCCTGGTTTTGAAGACCTCCTTTGTGACCTTCCGCTACTTAGCTACCATGTGGATCTCCTTACACTCTACCTTAGACAATAACGAACTATTTCGCGTCTTCCAGGAAAAGCAAGCCTTTTACCATCTACATTTTACTTTCTCCTGTAGCATGGATTTCCCAGGGATGGAGATTTTTTAGGCAGAAAGTTTACTGGAGAGATTTGTAGAGGGTAACACTGATAAGGGTGTGTATTAGCTATTCATCATTATGTAAAAATTTTCCCTAAATCCTTCAGCTTAAAGTCCTAAGCTTTTATTATCTTTCTTACACAGTTTCTGTGGTTCAAGAATCCAGGAGAAGTTGAGTTTGGGACCCTCATGAGGGTGCAGCCAAGCTGTGAATCTGGGGAGGTCCCCTCAAAGTTCATAACCTCATGTTCAGTGCCTCACCACAGAGGCCTCTTAATGTCCATTCCATGTGCCAGAGGCTTTCCCTAGAAGGAGTGGTAAGATCGAGAAAAGGAGGAAGGGAGTGAGCATGCTCAAGACCGATGCCATAGTCTTTCTATAAACTGATCTGTAAACTGACATCTCATCACAATCTATTGCCACAATCTATTCACTGCAGTGAGTCACTAAATCCAGCCCACACCCAGGAGAAGAGGGATTGAACTCCATAACTCAAGGGATGGAGAGGCCAAGAAGCTACGTACAGACCTTAGAAGCTACCACAGCGGGTAAAGGAAGCACATCAGGGCAGAAGCAAAAGTTAAAGAGTGATTCAGGCGACACAGGGAAACCCTGGAGCCCAGATGGCACTTTAGAAAAGTCCCAAATGGAGCCTTTTTATGCCTGCTTCTGCTGCTCATGGAAGCAGACTGGCACCCTGGGGAGGATGTAACTCTGCAGTGGGTGGGCACCATTTGGCAGAGGACAATTTCTAGACAGACCGAGCTGTGGGACAGCAACAGTCAACTCATTCGCAAGTCTAGATGCCTTGAATCTAAAGAGGGGTTTGGAGCCACATCACAGCATCTTCTGAACCCACTCTCAGATCTACTTGCTTCACATAAGGTTACCCCCTCTGGGGCCAGCTCCCCCAGGGTTCTGATTGGTCCCTTTGATTGGGGAAAACTTGCAAGACAGTGGTTAGCTTTAGTCTAATGCCAAAACTGATCTTCACCATCACTCTTATATTTCCTCTTTTAAACTTCTTTGCTTGCATCCCCAATCCTAGCTTGCAAAGCTGATGGTCTATGTCACTTACCTGGTGGCACTGCCCAGATTATCATCCTTGAAGGGGACGAGACCCCTGGTTGTGATGTCCTTTGGAAGTCAGGGCTGCTAGTCTTATCCATTGCAGTTACAACTGGGCAGGGCATCAAGAGAATCCCCCCACTGGGTCTCCAGGATCCCATGTGTATTTCTTGCCAGGAGTATGATGATCAGCGTCACTTGCTTCTGTCAAGGTGATAACTCCCTTCCTTTCATTCGACACAAAAAGCTAGAAGTGACCAGATTAAAGAAGCACATGAAAGCTTAATGGGATTTTTACTGTCTCCTTGTGCAAGGAGCACCACTCTGGGTGGGAGCCAGAACCTTAAAACCTGGAGATCTCAGGGAAATAGGCAGAGAAATCACAAATCCTTCAGATGAATCATTCAGTGTGAGACAAGTGGGGCTGCTTATGTTTTTTTTTTTGTTTTGTTTTGTTTTTTTTGCAGTACCGGGGATTGAACTCACAACCTCATGCTTGCCAGGCAGGTGCTTAGGCCACTGAGCTAGATCCCCGGCACTCATGTATCTTTTTCCCTTTAGTTTCCAACACATGAATTCTACCCATTATGACACATTGGCCAGAGCTGTGCATTGCGTCTTGGAAGAGGACCCCTGTGCCCGGGGTATCATCTCTAAGCTGAACCCTCAGCTGGGCCTTCTGAAGTCCGCGTGAGACCAGGATCTTCTGGGTGCATCACATGAGGCAGGGCCGTGAGTTTAGCTTTTTGCTGCACGCCGGGCTAAAGAACTTCCCTGTGAGACTCCATGCTGTTGGATCCATCCACGTTCTCCATGCTCGGCCTCCCCAGTCGTATGCTCACTGTCCCACAGTGGAATGGCCAGTGTCAGAGACTGACCAACTTTGCGCGGTCCACTTGGTCATTGCATGTCTTCTACTGGAGGTGCTCACTACGCAAAACACAAAAGCACATTTGCTCTGCCTATCCCATCAGTCCATTCACAGGAATTTACCAAGACTTCTTGTGCTTGGGCTCCAAATCCTTCCACTCCCACAGTCCTGGCCTAGCAGCAAAGCCATTTCCATAGCTGATGAATGTGCGTGTCTATGCTGGCCGCTTCTCTCTCTAGCAGCTGCACTGCCTGCATGTGCGCCCACTAGGTGAATCTCACATGCACGGTGTCCTTCAGGGCTGTAGGTGCCACCATTTTGTCTTCTGTCTGTTGGTCACATATGAGTCGTAGCCATACATGTGAATTGAAGCAGAGGATCTGGTGTCTAGTGCTGAATGGCACAGAGATCTAGGTCACTTGCTTGCTCAACTTTTGCCTTCTGCCCATGTTAAGGCCCCATCCCAGCTGTATGGCCTCCATCTCATTTACAGTGAACAATGCTGCATCTACTTAACCTTATACCTTGATGGATGCAACAGTACCCACATCATAATGGACAAATATGGTCCCATAGTTAGGTCACACCCCATTGCCAGGTACTCATTTCTAGTCAAGACCAGTAACATGCAAGGAATCATTTTCCATAAATCTAAAATCTGTTGAAGATGGCATGACCTTGACCCAGAATCCTAGAGGTCTAAATTGATTTCCTCAGTAGATTTTCCAAGGTCCACATAGCATCTTTTACTCCTATCCATTCCTTTAATGTGTCAGAGTCTGATGAAACATCTGGACCAAACATCGTGGCTATTGACTCCTTAGCCCGGACCTGGGGTCCTATTCTAAACTGGAACCCACTTGAAACTGGCTACCTTTTCTGTCACATAGATTCCCAAAATTTTCACTTCTGTTGGAGGCTCCTGAATCTTTGCAGAGTTTATTCCCATTCTGTGGAGCACATGTTTCCTCCCTAGACCTCAAGTACATTTCATGATTCTTGTTATTTTAGCCCAACTAGTATGAGGTCATCCACATGGCAAACCAACGCTGCATGAGGCCAAGCTGACTGGTGATTCAACTACCTTCTCTGAAGCTCTGCAATCCTTTTAATTAAGTCCTAGGCCTGGTCCTCAGATTTTTACTGCATTCCAGTCACAGGATATGAAAGTTCTTTTACACAATGGCAAGGAGGCCCTCTGACTTTCACATTTTGCCTAAATTGATGACTAATCACTCTTGACCTTTACTAAATTTCTCCAGTGCATCATTTTTACTTAGCAAGTGACACCCAATTCTATGGTCATTATAGTTATCACTTCCCCTGTGTCTCTCAAATGCCTGACATGTTGCACCTGCCAGTGTGTTCTATTCTACAAGAATCATAGCCAAGGACATCAACGGTAAAATCTTAATAATGTCACTGCTATAACGCAGCATGCTGGGGACTGTCACTGTTCTCCCTGTGTCCGGCAGTGGAGTCCTCATTACCAGCCAGGTTGTAGATGGTCCGTGTGGTGGATTAACTACTAGTCAGCTTGTAACACCCACCTGAACTGAATCAGCATGGTGCTGGGTGCGAAAGGCCCACCTGAGGATTGTTGTCAACAGCATAAAAGGAGAACTGGAGGAGAAGATGATTTGCTGTTGATTCTCTTGGAGAAGCTTGTCACTCTGGTTTTCCTGATATGAACTCAGCTATTGTCATCATCAGAAGAGCTTGGATCTGCACTGCACCTGAGGATGACTGCAATTCTCTTAAGGGAGCTCTGGTTCTTACCTTGAGTGTCACTTCCTGGGTACAGTGCAGATCCCTCCGTCTGGCATAGATCCTGGCACAGATCCTTCACCCACTGGCTCAGACTTTCTAGCTTCCACCACTGACCTTTGGGCCTTCCCAGTGCAGATCCCTGATACACACTTGCATGAGACATTGTTGTGGGCTCTAGGCCTCCAGCTAGACTCTTAGAAGACACTGATATGGACTCTAGTCTTCAGATGGACTCATACTGGACATTACCTTGGGATCCAGGCCCTCAGCTGGATTCTTTGTGGACAGATCTTCCTCTGTGTGGACAGATCTCCCTCACTCTTTTACATTTGACTCTTCTGGTGAATATTATATAATATATTATTACATTATATAATAATCCTATATTTCATATATTATATAATAATATATAATATATAATAATCCTATAAGTTATGTATCATGTTAAATCTTTTCCCTCTTAAACCCTGAGTAAAACAAGCCAGTTCCAAAATTCCACTTTAGGATTCTGTCTCCTTGGACCACTTGCCTATAAGTGTTTTACAAGAGAGGACAAAATATAGTGAGTGTTCAACTTTTTAAAAATATATTATAATAAAAGGCACATTGCCATTAGTCCACCTCCAAACACTTACCCTTATTTGGAACACATTTATCTCAAAGTTCTTGCTGCTTTCTGAAACAGTTATAGAGGTCCTTTTCCTTAGTGTCTTGATGTCCTGAATCAATTCAAAATGTTTACCTTTCATGATCATTTTGACTTTGGGGAGGAGTCAGAATTCATACAGTGCCAGATTTGGTGAATAATGTAGATAAGGACACACTGTAATGTTTTTATTTGACAGAAATTTCTGTAAATGCTTGATCAGCAAGACTTATCAAAAAATGCAAATAATATTTAAATTAAAAAAAATTTAAGGTAAAAGACACATTGCCATTAATCTCACTCAAAAGACTGTCCCTGGCTTCCTATACCTGCATCCCATGGTTCTTGATAATGTGCCTTTTACTACAATAAGGTTTTATTTTTTAATTTGAACATTCATCACATCTTTCCATCATCCCTTGTACCTGTTCAGGAGTATCGGGTCCACTCAAAATTGAATTGTGATTCAACTGCTGTGAAAGCCTCAACTGAGCCTATGAGGATTTGGGAGGGCCAGATGGCCCTTCAGAGAGATCTTAAATTGAGATAAGGGCACTAATCTTTGAAACTCTAAAATTTAAAAATGAGATTGAAAATTTTAAAATGCACTAGAAAGTAGAAGTGACCAAAAGTTATCCCAAAAGTTAGAAAAATCTAAACAGACTAAATATCATAGAAACATCTGAGAAAAACATCAAAGAATTTGGTCCCCATTCAAGAGTTCAAAGTGTTGATATTTTCACAGATTAATTCTATCCAAACATGAAAGGACAGTTCAACATGCATTGAACTGTTTCAAGTCATGAAAAAGAAGAGAAAAGTTTAGATTCTATCTGAAAATAACAGCCAAGTCAAAACTTAATGCTTAAATCCTAATGAAATACTCCCCATAAGAAGTGGGGACACATGCAAAGGCAGTGTGACATGGCTGATGGGTGCTTGCTCCAGAAACCTGAGGCAGTTTCAGAATTAGGGGATTGATGATCAGATTTCAGTATATTAACAAATCAGAAGGAAAAGAAGACTATCTCTGATATGGAAAAAACATTTAATAAAGTTCAATATCTATTTTTACTCATGAGGGAATCACCTCCTAATTAAATAGAAGATCACATCCTTAACAGAATTCTGTCCCTTCCAAACACAGAAACTTCGTTTAATGGAGAAATAATGAAAAGAGTGACAGGTCAAGGACATTCTTTAACATTGTACTGGATGTCGGAGCCATTGCATTTAGGCAAGAGAAAGAAATAAAAGAAATTTTAAAATTGGAGAGAAGGAGGTGAAGTTATTATGAACAGAATAGAATACAATATGTACAACAGGAAAACCCAAGAGAATAAACTGGAAAATTATCAGAACCAGAATCAGAATTCAGCAAGCAGACAGGGTGTATTAATTTACAAAAATCAATATTCTGTTCTTACCTAAACACTATAAAATAGAAGTTAGGAGGAAGAAATGATGGCACCTAAAAGATTAGTATGCATAAGCAGAGTATTGAAGAAATATATAGTGTATAGCAAAATGTTAGAAGAGAATTTGAAAATGCATGCTGTATTTGGGGATGGAAAGGATCAGTAACATATATTAATTCATTAAAAATAGATGCCAAAGTGATATTTTAAATGAGTTATAAATTATTTAAAGCTTATTCTAAAGTTTATATGAAAAAATAAATAATCAGAATGTGAATGAAGGATTATTCCAAACTGATACTAAAACATATTTTGTAGGTACATTGCAAATCTCAGATACAAGACACAATGAAGCAGGGAAAAGTTACAAAGTAAATCCAAATTTCACTGACAGCTGGTGTATGGTAAAGATGATTTTGCATATCAATGGAAAGATAAATTATCCACTGAATGGTGCAGAAACAAACTAGGGACTTCTAGGTAAAGATATGCATTTGTGTCACAGTCAGTGCTAAATAAATTTTAGAGAGATTAAAAAAAATGCATGTAGAGAAAAAACTCCCTCAGCACTAAATTAAAATGAGGAATTTTTAAAAAATAATCTTAGGGCCGGGGATCTAGCTCAGCGGTCTAAGTGCCTGCCTGGCAAGCACAAGGTCGTGAGTTCAATCCCCGGTGCCACAAAAAAAAAAAAAATAGTCTTTATGTGGTGAAAGTCTTCTTAAACATAAAACAATAAAGAAGGGATTCCAAGAGGAAGAGAGTACTGGTGAGAATGAGGAGGAAGAGGAGGAATGGACATTACACAAAAATCACAGTTTCCTTCTTACAAAATCACAGTCTTGAGAAGCCAAAATGCAAATGATGATGTATGAAATAGAATTGGCAATAACTTCCTTAATACATACAGCTAGTAAAGGCAGTTTCTTTAATATGTAAAGAGATCCTACAAGTCAAGTTAGTAAGGCAACCACAAACCTCAGAAAAGATGAGGAAGAGGTATGCACATAAAGGTTGGGAAACCTTAGTTGTATGAAGTAATGACCAACCTTACATACAATAATAAAATTACAAATTAACCTACAATGCAATTTATCAACTAGTTCAAAAACAGGTTTAGGGGATGGATGGAGAAGTGGTCCATCTACGGACATCAAATGAGTTCTGTGGTCATTAATCCTGGCGTGTCAGCTTCCTTGGATTAAGAAACACCTAGATTAGTAAAGCACACTCCTGGTTGCACAGGTTGGTTATGAAGGTGTGGTCTTGGGGCCTGAATATGAGCACTCACCACTTCTCAGCACTGCTCCCTTTCTCTGCTTCCCTTCCGCCATGAACTAAACAGTTTTGCTCCACCTTACCCTTCCATCGTAATATTCTTGGAGGGAACTAACCATGCATGGAATTCCCTGAAACTGTGAGCTAAATTAAAACTTTCTTCCTTCAGGGTTGGTGTCAGATTTTATACCCAGCAACAGGAAAACTGACTAATACAAGTTTATCTGTTGAGAGCACACTGGCTCTCTGTATGTCTTAGTTACTTTTCTCTCATTGCTGAGACAAAATACCCAACGCCCAAAGTTCAGGGAGGAAAAGTTTATTTAGCTCACAGTTTGCAAAGGTTTCAGCCCATAATCAGCTGGCTACAAGGCAGGGTGGCTTCAGAGAGAAGAAAAGTTCATGACACCCACAAGGTAGCAAAAGGGACAAGGGCGAAGAAATTCATGGTGGTCAGAGGTAGAAAAGTGACAAGAGCAAAAGACAAGATTCTTTCTGTCCCTCTTACTTGTATGTATGCTACCTGCCATAGGGTGAATGCTGCACTCACTCCCTTAATCCAAAGCAGAACTATGCCAAACCAATCAGTAGACTGATTTACTGATCACACACCCTTAACACCCGCATCACACACTCTAGATTCAGCCACTTCTGAAAACACTGTTCCTCCATGACTGCACGAGGCTTTGGGGGAACATCCAGACACAAGCCACAACAGTCTACTAAAATTAAAAATGTACAAGGTCACTAATTCACAAAAGTTGATGCCCCACTGATTAGGGAAAGTCAGTGCTAAAATTTTATCTTTAAAATGTTACAGATAAGCAAAATGACATTTTTGCAAGGGTATGAATTGCAGCATTGCCTGTAATAGTAAAACAACATAAATGTTTAGTATTGGGAGCTGAATCAGAACGTGGGAGTTTAACTGCACGGTAGAAGGCTGTATCAGCATTATAAAGATCATCTTGGCCTGTGAATAATGATAGGATCTCCACTGTACATTGTTTCTGTTTTTTCAGTACTGGAGATTAAATCCAGGGCCTCACCTATGTCAAGCAAATGCTTTACCCTTGAGCTACATCCTACTTATACATTGCTAATAAATTGACAAAAAGCAAGATGCATGATAATGTGTGTCATTTTGAGTAAAATATGAATGCACATATACATTTTTTTAATTTTTATTTTTATTAATACATGTTTGCAGATCACATTCCTTGTGGAGAGCTAGTACATGTACTTACTACATCGAAATTATTTTTATGTTTCCCTTTCCCTCCCATCTACCCCCCTGCATCTCTTGGTCCCTTCTCATTTGCAAAAGATCTATGTCCCTGTTTCCTGTCATCCATCTTTTATTTTCTCTTTCATTTATTTATACTTTGAGATTCTCATATAAGAGAAGCCATATGATATTTAAAGCTCATGTGTGTGATTTATTTCACTTAACACGATGACCTTAAGGTGCATGAAGAAATACACACATTTAAAATTTAGTTGAAAGATTACACAAGAATCCTCTACTAGTGGTTTCTGGGAAGAGAAGCCAGATTAATGGACAATGTGGTAGAAAATAGTTACATCTTATCCTGTATGCTTTTTTATTCACTTTTTGCATAGCATATATTATTCACTCAGAATATTCTTTTTTATTTGGTTCCACAAATT
Source organism: Cuniculus paca (assembly GCA_004365215.1). Lineage (NCBI taxonomy): Eukaryota > Metazoa > Chordata > Mammalia > Rodentia > Cuniculidae > Cuniculus > Cuniculus paca. Next base: position 19,444 of record RJWT010003924.1, read on the forward strand.
TTTTTTTAATTTTTCATTTTATGAAAAAAATAAAATTTCATAAAAGAATGACAGTAACAATAGTTAATACTGCATCATTATTTTCAAAGAAGTTACTGAGAGGACAAATCATAGAATATTCTTAATTGAAAAAGGAAAACTATTACCTTCAAGCTTTTGGACTCTGTGATTTTCTTCTAAGTAGAAATGTGGCCACAGGTGTCAAGTAGAAAAGGTGAACAGTGATAAGTAAGTTAATGCTGCTCCTCTCCTCTAGGCTACACGAATGTTTTTAAAAGACAACACATTTCAAACTGAGAAGACCCTTTTGTTGACTTGCTTCTGAATTGAAGATGATGCCTTCAATTATCACTCTATCTGTAAATACCGTCAGCTATTCTAAAAATATTTTTGGAGTAAATGCCACTTGTACCTTCTGGATTTACTCCAAGCATTATTTAAAGCAGCTGGCAATCTTGTTAGCAAAGTTCTGGATTAGAGAGGGATCACAAAATAAGCAGAGGCTTAAATCCTGGAAAGAACACAAAGGAGAAGAAATCAGTTAACAAGAGAAGCTATAATGAATTCTTCCCCTGTGCCATGCAAATTCTTAGTAAGCATCAAACATGCACAAGATGCTGGCCATATAATTAACATATTCAATGACACATATGAATCCTCTTGCCACCAAAGAATACAGAGTTAAGATAAGGACAGAAGTTACTAGAATATTGGGGTGGGGGAGAGGAAGTAGCAACATTTTTAAATAGAAACCCTTTAGGAGAAGAAGGAAAAAGAGCTGAGACAAATGATAGACCTAAAGGTACTGTATAGCAACAATTTTGTGCAACAGAAAAGTGGTATTGACATTTTAATATAGGAAATTCAGATTAGGATTAGCCAGAATGTGTACAGAATAGAAACAGGTGTAAAAGTCACATACACATCTCTAAATTGTACATTCCCTACCCCTTTAAAAGTCAATGGTCCCAAATACCTATGTCATTGTATCAGGAATTAGTTTAAGATTGAGCTCCTGTTCCAAAATGATTTCTTCTTTTTCACATAAGCATGAAGATTAGATTACTTTTTGTGTGAGTGAGAATCCCTTTTGGATAATACACCCAGTGAAAGAGATTCTTTTGTGCTTCATTCTAATTGAATAGCTACTCAATAGATAATTAAATTCAACTACTATTTACTGAGGACCTAATGTAAATTGAACCTCTGAAGGTGGCTGGGGCAGGAATGAGATGTGAGTTTTTCAAATTTCTCTCAATAAACTCATCAGTCTACTAGTCCTACACATTTTAGGTGGTCTATCCTAGTCCTAAAAATAAAATACCACTGAGATGATGCATTGAATTAATTAACTTCTCAGTTACTGGGGCCAAATACCTGTTACCCACAATTTAAAAGAAAAAACTGGGACTGGGGATTTAGCTCAGTGGCATAAGCACCTGCCTGGCAAGTGCAAGGTCATGAGTTCAATCCCTGGCACAAAAGCAAAACAAAACAAAACTGTTTATTTAACTCATGGTTACCAAGGCTTCAGTCCATGGTTAAATGAACTCAAGACAAGAATACTATGGTGGAATATCATGGTGGAGCAAATCTGCTTAGTTCATGGTGGCAAGGAAATAGAGCAGGAAAACAGTACCAGAGAGGAAAGAAGGAAGCACTAGACATAGACCTCAGGGTCATACTTCCATGCCCCTCTCCAACATTCCTGGAAATGTGCTTTACAAATCCCCTGGGCAGCCTCCAGGCCAACCAAGCTGAGAAATAAGTTTAACATCACAGATTACCTTGTGCGCCTGGAGTACTCAGCACCTTTCTAACTGCTTTCTAGGGATTAGATAATTTCTTCTTCAAAATGCCCTGGAGGATGAGTGCCATTGGTAGTATCCTGGTTTGTTTAAATGTCCCCCCCAAAGCCTCATGCAATACTGGGAGGTGGGCCTTTCTAGAGTGACTGAGTATAGCATTTGTGATGGGTTCATTGTCTAGTGCTGGGATTGGCAGTGTGAGTGCTGCACCTGCCCAGGGGTGGGTAGCCTACATACACTATAAAGGAGGGAAGGAGCCCTGCTCTCCCGTTTTTCTGCCTTTTTGCTCTTGTCACTTGTGGCTGCCATGAACGGCTGCCCCTTAGCCCACCTGCCTGCCTTGGAGCCAGCTAAATATGGACTGAAACCTCCAAAAACTGTAAGCTAAATAAGCCCTTCCTTCCCTAATTTTGTCTCAGCCATGAGAGAAAAGTAACCAACACAGGTAGCCTCACCATGTGTGCAAACTGAAGAGCCTGTAACATGCTGTGAACATTTGCACTTTTATTTTGTCAATTCGGTATTTTTGCTGAATTCTTGGTTTTAGGAACATCCCTGTCGAAGGAATTCACAGCTCATCAAAAAACAGTGAGGGTTTGGGACAGAAAGGACTTGATTCAGTTAGATTTCCTAAATAGAAAAAAATCACAGTTGCATTTCTTTCGTAAGTGACCACAATTACTTTCTGGTGGAGTGGATGTCCTCTGGATGCCATGACTTCTCTGTGGTGGAAACCAGATCAGATTCTACCACTTTCCTTTCCTGTGCTGCACTGATCACTATATGGTGCTTGTTTTTATAACCTTCCAAGACTGAACGTTTTATTTTCCTAAGCTGTACTATTGTCGAGTGTGAAGTTGCTCAATCCAATGTTGAAATTATTAGCTACATGGAACTGATAGTTTTTGTGTGTCTAGAGATGTCACTCTATTTCTCTTGAATTCTAAAATATGATTCAAGCTGGATGTGGTGGCTCATGCCTGTAATCCCAGCACTTGGGAGGCAGAGGAAAGGGGAACACCATGAGTTTGAGGCCAGCCTGGGCAACATGGTGAGATCAAATCCAGCTTCAACTGCAAAGCAAAACCCTGTCTCAAAAAGTAATAATAATAAAATAAAATATCCTGCAGCACTGCTGTGAACTGGATTTGATGCCCAGGACATCTCAGTGCACATCCTTGAGGACTGCGGATCTAGGTGAAAAGCTGAAGATGTAAAAGCAAAAGATATAAACTTTCTATAAAAATCTATATGCCCTTACTGACTCAAATGTAACACACACACACACACACACACACACACACACACACACACACAATCTCATATATTGAACTCCATCAAAACTCAAAACTTTTGCAAATAGTGGGAGAATATGTTCAAATGGGAAGGGGAAGAAGGGAGAGGAGAGAGAAAAAGGAAAGAAGGGAAAAGGGATCTTTTTTGTAAATAGGGGAAGAAGAGTTGAAGGGAGGGAAGAGGAATGGGAGGAAAAGAATTAAGATATATTATATACGGGTACAAATTCCCTGTGATGAGTGTGATCATTCTGTATGGCAAATATGCATTAATAAAAATTAATTTAAAAAATAAATAAACCTATATGGATTTGAAAAAAAAATAAACCTATAATGTCTTTGAAATAAAGACATTATTAACGACTGGAGATCCAGCTCAGCGGCACAAACATCTGCCTGGCAAGCACAGGGTCCCGAGTTTGATTCCTGGTACCACACTCGCACACACACACGCACACGCACACACACGCACACACACACAAAGACATTATTAAGAGAATGACAAGGCAAGACACAGATTGGGAAAAGATATTCATTTGTAAATACCATCTGATAAAGGACCTATATCTAGAGTGTATAGAGAACTCTCAGAACTCAATAATGACAAAGTAGCTCAGTTTTAAAGTGGGCAAAATGTTTAAGTAGACCCTTGAACAAAGAAGATAAACAATGACAAGCATGTGGAAAGATGCTTGGGGTCATTAGACATTAGAGACATGCAACTTACAACCATGGTGAGATGGCTCTGTATGTTTACTAGAATGAAAACAAAATAAGATAAAAATCTTAGAATAGCAAGTGCTAGAGAGAAAGTGGAGCAACTGGAAGTCTCAGACCTTGCTGGTAGGAATGCAATGGTATGGTCATTTTGGAAATCAATTTGGAAGAATCTTATAATATTAGATACGCATTTATTCTATGACTCAGAAGTCTCATCTTGAGTTGTTTAGTCAAGTTAAATGAAAATTGTGTAGACATGCAAACTTGACTTGTACTTTAACACTTCCATTCTGGCTACTGTGTTGGGGGTAAAGCATGCCAGAGGTGTATAGTCAAGGGCAAAAGCAGGAAGATGAGAAGGGGACAAGGACCATAATTCAGATGAGAGATGATGCTGGCTCAAGTCAGAGTGGGAAGAGAAGAAGTCGGATTGTGGAAATACTTGAAGGATACAACCAAGAGAATTTTCCAATGGACTGCAGTTAGATGTGAGAAAGAAAAGAATAAGGAAGGGGAAGGTTGGGGTGACTCTTAAATGAGGATGAGCAAGTGGAAGGTGGAGAATGGGGAGGAGGTAAGTGGTTCTTTCCTGGACATGTTGTGCTGAGTTTCCTCTTGGATGTCCTCCTGGAAATGCCAAAGGAGGCAACTGGATGGATATGATCTGGGATTCAGAGAGCAGAGAGAATTAGCATCAAAGGCATATGTAAGCCATGTAAGTAAGATTACAGAGAGACTGCACATAGGTGGTGGAGAGAAGAGGGCCAAGGCTGGAGGCTGGCATCCCCAGCACCAAGAAGTCTCACTGGCATCACCATGACACCCATGGCATCCTTGTCCAATAGCCTTGGTAGTGCCTGATGCAGTGGTGACAACCCATGTCCAGCCATGTGGACAGCTACTGTAATAGAAGTTGCTGGGACAGTACCAACACTGGGGCTCTGCCCTGTGTCCCTACCCTTGTCTGTTTTCCAGCTTTCCCATCTCTTATCTTTCCAAGTAGTTTCTTCTAAGCCCAACTAAGTCAGAGTCTTAGCTGCTGAAAGCCAAGAACCCAGAGCAAAGTCAAGTACTTCATCCAAGTTCATGTGGATGGCAAATGGGGAGGCCGGAACTGGGATAAACTCTGTCTATCATCAAAGGAGAGACTTGCTTTTGACAACCAGATGGAAACTTATCTTGCCATACATAAATTCCACCACCTGTAACATTTCCAAAATAAATGTTTATTATTGAAATATTATTCTTGTAATAAGCTAATGGCACTTTTTCAACTTTAGAATAAATGTACTAATTTGGCTTAGAAATACAATGAAATAAATTGAAATATAATGATATTGAAACTCCAGGAATATCAGTCTGTCTCAAATTATTTTATAGATGGGGCTTTTATCCTTAAAATAGCAATGGGCTTGAAAGAAATTCACATGAAATATCAGCTTTGCTGCTTTTTACATTTGCAATAATGTTGAAATTTGCAATTTAATGGATTTTATCTCATACATCTTTTTCTAATTCTGGTGATTTAATTATTTGCCCTATTTTCAAAGTGGCAGAATAATAAAAGGGAAAAGAAAGAAACCCTAGTTGACTGTTAAGCTAATTGAAATGTGGCTTGAAAAGTTAGTTATCTTTCCTTCTTTATGAACAAAGCATCTTTAGTTCTCGTGAAATGTTCTATTGGAAAAACTAAAAAGAGAAAAAGAAGTCCCTGTGCCTTTGCTACTCTTTCTGGTTATTAAAAAAATCAGTGTATTTAAAAAAAAATAATGTCCTTATGTACCAAATAATGTCCAAATAATGTCCGTGTGTATCATGCAGAGATAATATTACCTTTGCATACCTCCCTCCAAATCCAGATGAAAGAACTAGGACCATCTTAAGTGTGTCATTTCAGCCACAGGACACGATGGCTCTAAAGGACACATCGGAGCGTGCATCTTCTCAGGCTGGGTGTGAGCCCGGGAGATGCCTGTTCCCTTAGTGCTGTGCTTTCTAGTGCAATCGCTTTGCCCTGCTTCTGAAGGGAAAGCATTTATGTTCAGTAATTAAGATGGAGTTCAAATGTTTGAAATCCTAGGACGAGAAATGACACATTTTCAGGAAGTGGATGCATCTGGAGACTCTACTCTTAAGTGAAATAAGTCAGACACGCAAGTTTAAGCACAATATCACATCGTTTCTCTCATGTGAAGTCTAAATAAAAAGCAAAATGGAGGATAGATATTGGGAAGGGGAATGAGGGAGGGGAGGAGGGGAGAAAGGGAAGAGACTTGAGAAAAGAGAGATGGAAGGAAAAATGGAAACGGAGCTTCTGTAAATGGAGAGGGAAAGAAGGATTGAGAGGAAGGGAGGGAAATGGAAAAAAAGAATTAAAATACATTATATGCAGGTATGAATTCCCTGTGATGGATGTGATCATTATGTATGGCAAGCGTACTAATAAAAATACAAGGGACCCACTATGACTCTAAATGGAAAGTGAAAACATCAATAAAAGGGGAATCAAAAGTAAAAAAAAAAAAAGTAAATCTTCCTAATCAAATTTTCAGACCAGAATCCCAACGTCCGCTGGGGTGGAGACAGAGGAAGGAGCTGCAGGTCCCCACCACTCTTCCAAGGCAGACTTCACCCGAAGCTGGCAGCAAAAGAGACTCGAAGGCCAAAACTTACCTTTTTACAATGCGAATGCACTCAGAATGCTGAGGTCTATAACCCCCCCCGGGGGGGGCTAGAAGTCAGTTAGCAATGAGCCTAAGGAGGGGACTGTGTCCAGGGCTCACAGCGGCCTTTCCTTAGGTCCCTGTGAAGCTTCTGCCTTTTTCCTCTTTAGAGACCTGTGCTGGGGTCTCTAAAGGTGTCTGTGATGAGACAGAGCACATGACAATGTGTGCAGTTTTTTTTATATCTCAGGATAACTTCCGCATTGAGACAGTAAATTACAAGGATGACTTTCATCTTGCTGAGAAAGATTTTGGCCTTTGTTTCCATTTTTGTTTTACTGGTCCACATTTGCAGTACATAACAATTACATTCCCCCGGGGAGTTGGTGCATGGACAGAACACAACTTCATTCTTTTTTCTTCCCTTCCTCTTCCCTCCATCTCTTGATTCCCTTCCCATTTGAACAAAATGTATCTCCCTAGTTCCTATTATCTAACTTTTATTTTGTCCTTTATTTATATTTCATTTCTCACATATGAGAAACTATGCATACTTAAGTTTGTGTGTCTGATTTACTTCACATTACGGTCTTATGGTGCATCTATTTTCCTACAAGTAACTCAAGTTTGTCCTTCTTTATGCCAGCATAGTACTCCATTGCATGTACACACTACATTCGCTTTAACTACCCATCTGTTGGTGGACACATAGACTCCTTCCAAGACTTAAGTATTATGAGTCATGCTGCTATAAACGTGGCTATGCATGGATCACTGTAGGATGATGCCATTAACTCTCTTTGGAAGATACCCAGGAGGGGAGTAACTGGCTCATAGAGTTCCTATTTTTAGTTGGTTGAGGACTCTCCATGCTGATTTCCATAGTGGCTGTTCAGTGGACTGATCCCAGGTAGATTGTGAGGACTCGGATTTCTCCAGGGAGGAAGCCAGCCCAGGTTTCGTGTGGAGCTGCAGGCCCCATCCCACCTCTCAACTTCTTAGGGCTGCAGAGGGCTGAACAGGCAGTGCTGGGACTACACTGAGAGGCCCAATGCTCACGGAAGTCCTGTGAGATACAATTTGACCTTGAGGAAGGGGCACAGGCACAGGACATCCCTGCAAAGTAATAAATCATCAGCTCAACTAGGAATACGTAGATTAAGGATCACAAGGTTACCCTTTTCTCTTGCTAACTGGCCCAACTTTGTTTTACCACCACAGACTCAGCCCCCACACCAGAGAGTCAAGGCAGACTTCCTGGGCCTGGACTCCTCAGCACTGCTGCCACCCACTGCTGCTCTAGGAGCACCCAGCACCTCCAAGGATTGCGTCACAATTTCTTCCAAAGGTTTGAACCAAGCTGTGTGCAGTGGTGTCATCCCAGCACTCTGGGGACCTGAAGCAGGAGGACTGAAAGTTTGAGCCCAGCCTGGGCGACTTCATACCTTAGTGAGACTTAGTGACACTCGGTCATAAAACTTTAAACGATAGATAGATAGATAGATAGATAGATAGATAGATAGATAGATAGATGATAGATAGATAGAGCTGGATCTAGAGCTATAAATATAGATATATGCTGGGAATGCAGCCCAGCTCTTGGGCTCAATCCTTCGGTATTGCAAAAAAGAAAAGTTTCAATCAACTCAAAGAATCATTTATTGTATCAAATTGTGGTATTTTATTTAAGAATTGGGATTTGATAGAAACAGCCTCAGCTGGCCCTTGTGGACCCCAGCTGGCAGTTTACGGGATCTAAGAACTCATGTGTAAAGCCGGCACAAACTTAATCTAATCCCTGCCCGCTGTGGGATTCAGACTCAGCTAAGCCCCTCTTCCATCCCCTGTGAAGGATATGTGGCCCACCAGAGCCACGCTGTGAGGACCACCGAGAGCAGGTGGTAATGAGATCTACTGCTCTCTACTGCAGGTGCAGCCGCTAGGATGGGGCATCACCTGGATTAATATCGGGTAGGCAGATAAGCAGTCCACCTCCTTCCCCTCACCGCTATGTGCCCACATGCCCCACCTGGCTCCCTGTTTCAGGGATTCTAAATGAGGTTGGAGATGTAAAAGTTTCAAACAAATCTTCTTTTGTCTAAATTCTAAACAATTGTGGTGGTAATTGTTGGGTTTTGGTGATATATATGATAATTTCAAGTAGAGCACTTTAGTGATGCTTATTATAACAGAAACATTGTGTTCATTCTATGAAGCAGTTACAAAGCTCAGTGTACCCTCAGCGGCTGTCACACCAAGGCTTGGTCACATGTGATGGCTTTGGAGCGAACTCACAGGATGGAGAGGTTTTGCAGCCTCCACTGGCTGTCTGCTTGGAGCACTGTCTGTGAGTCCAACTCCCAGGTGCTCACTGTTCGAGCCTCACTGAACACAGGCTTGAAATAAACAAGGACGGCGGCAGAGATGGTAAAGACCAAGAAATGATTCAAGAATTGATTACTTCAATTCTGTTTTTGTATTTGTGTTTGAAATTCAAACCAATGAAAAAGGACAAAAACTGCAAAGTGTAATCATTTTGCTTGATAAGGATGAATTTTAGTGCATTTTACTGGACTTGAAGACCATTTTACTGGACTTGACTATTTTCCAAATTAAATTAAATGTTGCTTTTTTTTAAATTGTTAGTTGTTTTAAAGTTAATGACTGAGTCTAGAAAACCAAAGACTAAATCAAGAGAAAACTATTTTAATGATTATCACATGGTTAATGAAAATAATTTTGGTAGATAAACACAAGAAAATGTTAAAAAAAAAAAAAGAAAACACTTGTTTCAGCTTCACATACTCTGGGTATGTCACTGTCTAGAAGATCAAAAAGATCTCATTGGTCTCTTGGGAATGAAGAAAGTTAGCAAGTCATCCATTTTTCTGTTTAAATAGAGGAGTGATTGTGAGGTGGGCAATCTTTTTCTTGGCTTTTAGAATTCTCTCTAGCCTTGACCAATGCCCTGACCAAGGCAGGTTACTTACGACTGACAAATGTGTGTGGAGGGTGTGTGTCTGTGCACATAGATACGCAAATGCATCCTCATTGTGTCCTCTAGTCGTCCTTGTGTGCTCATGGGAAGGATTAAGAAAAATGATAGTCGGCTCAATCCTCCACAGCACTGAATCTAAGCCAGGAACCTGGCCATGTGACCTTTGAGCAAGTTCCTTGAGAAAAAGCAAGGCTCAGTTAAATCATCCTTAAGTCAACAGTGTTTTAAATTATGAATGGTGGAATTGGGCCTGAAGAGATGTGGTACTGTCCCCAAGTTGCAGACAATCCTAGAATCAGATATTCAGATCCCACGCTTTAAAGATCAGCCCATATTCAGCATCTGATCGTGTGGGTTCTCCCAGAAGTAAAAGCAGTACAAACAATTTTGTTGAAAGACATTCCCAGAAAGCACTGGTGGGTGAGTTGCAAAGTTAGGGAGAAAAAACAAAGAAATGAAGGTTGGGTTGGTTGATAAACAGGTCATTTCTGGGGCTCAGTCACACCAGAGACCTCTGGGAAACCGTGGAACACATTTGAGAGCTGCCTCCTTGAGGGGCGAGGAGGTGTAGTATTTACTTTCCATCTTTTGTCCATAATTAGCTGTGAACCATTTCGTAAGGATAAGAACCTAGCTTTTCCAGCCTAACCTTCTAGTGAACTGAGAAAAATACTGTGTCTGGAAAAAGATCTCTGGCAGAGTTACAGGGAATTGTAGTCGTGAGCCACCAGCGTGCAGGGAAACGCATTTTCCTGAAGCTTAAGACGGGAATGTTATTGAGTTGTCAGTGTCTCTGGGATTTATCACAAAAGCATAAATTAAAGATGGTCACCAATTCATTCCCTTCCCTTTGAATGCAGGCTGCCCTTAGTGACAAACTTAACCCATAGAGAGTGGTGGAATCGATATTCTGGGACTTGGGAACTAAAACAGAAGAAGCCTTGCGTCTTCTCTCCATCCTAACAGAGTGCTCAGTCTGAGAGGCCTGTACTACCTGAAAGAGACCCAGCTACCCTGAGACTGTGGTCATGGGACACCAACATAAGGTACAATTGAAAAAATACTGTATGGCAAAGGATCAAATTTTTTAAATCTATTGCATTAAAAGACATGTAGCCATTCATCCATCTCACAGAACCCTCTACCTTATTTTAAATACAGTTTTCCCATCGCTTTTGCCACTTTCTGAATCTGTTCTGGAAGATGTCTTTCATGAGTGTCTTTAGCTGTGTTGCCATGGCTTCCTCAATGTCCTGAATTGATTCAAGACATTAACCTTTCATGGTCATTTTGACTTTGGGAGTAGCCAGAAATCACATGGTTCCGTATCTGGTGAATAAGGTGGATGAGGACACAGTGTAATGTTGTTATGAGCCTGCCTTTCTGTTGGGTGGCACTCAGCAGCTGCAGTCACTGTATTTCTAATTATAACTCCTACAGACACTCATGAAAGAGGACTTCCAGAACTGCTTCAGAAAGCGGTAAGTAAGATGGGATAAATATATTCAAAACAAAGGGGAATATTTCCAGGGGCATTAATGACAATGTGTCTTACTGTAATTTTTTAAATTCAAACATTCACCATCTATGTGGATCACACCTCCTGTGTAGTCTGTTCCACGGTCCCAGCTGCACTCAGCCTTCCAGCTTCCCACCTAGATGCCAGGTATGTGACTGAGCCCGCCTTGGACCCTCAGGACCAGTCCCTCTGTCAGATGAATACCAGCAATAACTTCAGTCAATGATACCTGAGATGGGGAATTGCTCCGCTAAGTCCTTCTTGAATCCCTGGCCTGATAAATCATGAGATGTTGATTGTTCTTTTAAGCCATCAAGATTAGGGACTGATTCTTCCATAGCAATAAATAATCAGAATCATTAGACATCACTCTAGTGGGATGCTGGTCTCTGGCATCTGGGGCTGCAGAGCATCAATGCACTTAGAGTCAACTGACATGAGAAAGCTCCCTTTCTAACCATAGTCCCATTCTTTATTATCTGAGAATAAAGAGAGGTTGATTCTCAATTTTTCTTGCTTTCGAAAAACAGTGTACACGATCCCCGACTGTATCATCAAGCTCCTCTTGAGAGAGGATGATACACAGTATTTTTTCCCCATTATTAAGACTTGGGTTGAGATTTTTATTTAATAGGCAGTCCTCTGAAGAGTCAGTTTCATACTTCCTTTCTGTGACTCATTTAACAGAAAAATAGAAAGAGGTACATAGAAATATTTTGCCCATCTCGCAATCATTTTACCAGTGACTTCCTGAGGTGACTCATTTAACATAACATACAAATGTTAGACATTGCTAGTTGGCTCCAGGGACACTTGAAAGGAATGAAGAAAAGGCTCCTCACTTCTCACACACTAGAAAGATGTAAAAGTTCTTTTTCTTTTTGCTGTCTCAGATTTTAGGTAATTTTCAATTTGCCGACCAAAGTACATCCTAGGAAGTCAAGAGTTGTCTGTTCAGTTCCCACTTCTCTTGCTACACCTAAAAGTATGGGAATAGAAATAACAAGGACAATGAAAAAATACTAGGTTCTCACACCAATTCACTTCTACCTCAGACCCACCAGGAGAAGCACTATTATTCTCATCTGTCAGCGTTCACATTAACATATGTTCCTGAGAAAAGTCCTTTTTCCGAGTTCTTGACTCTTGAATTTGGGGAGTTGCCTTAGTCCATTTGGGGTGCTACAAGAACATACTGTAGACCAGATAGATTATCAAAAACAAATTTATTGCTCCTACTTCTGAAGGCTGGAAGCCTAAGAATGAGCTGGCAACTGATTCAGGGTCTGGTGAGGGCTCCCTTGCTGGTTCACAAATGGTACCATCTCACTGCATCCTCGCGTGGTAAGAAGGATGAGGGGTCTCTCTTGGGCCTCCTTTATAAGGGCACTAATCCCATTCCTGAGGGCTCCACCCTTGTAACCTAATCTGCTCCCTCCTGGTACCATTGCCCTTGGAATTAAGATTTCAGCATATGAATTTTGGGAGGAAATGAACACTTAGACCATAGTAGTAGCTAATGGGAGAATGTTTAAACTTGCAACAGGAATGGGAAAGAGATTACCTTGAAGTTGAAGAAGAAATGCAGATCAAAAGGCGTTTCAGAGGGGAAAATAGCATATTGGTGATAAGAGTTCGAAAGACAGACTAAAGAAGCAAATAGGGCCCAGAGTGCCGCAGCAGGAGGTGAGGCTGACGCAGAGGAGGTTCTGGGACCTGTGTGTGCAGTAAGGGAAGTGTTGGGCAGGACTGAGGTGTAAAGCTAGAGAGGCTAATCGGGCTGCAACATTAGGGAAAGGAGTGTAGTGTTTCTTCTATAGGCTGTCAAGATCCTATAAGCACAGATGCTGTAGCAAACAAAAGGTGACACCGTTATACCTGGGATTGAGTCATGCATGAGAACACTGGGGAGCAAGGATGGAGCGGAGAGATGCTGTCCTGGGTCGCAGGGACCCCCTGAGAGGGCAGGAGGGCTGTGGCAATGCACGAAAGGGAGATCATGAAGCAGTGTGAGCTGAAAGATGAGGTCCGAAAACCAGAGCCTGGAAGGTGGCTTCTAAGGTTCGAGCCTTGAAGATGAAGCTGCGGGGAGAAGCGAGCGCGCTCAGCGAGATGGTCCTGCCCAGGAAGACCTCACCAGAGACCGCATGCATGATTTCACTGCTGGATTTTGTTCCTTCGGGAAGAAAGCTGCTAGTTGTTCTTAAAATAGATTGTGGCAGAAAAATCTTGAAATAGTTTCTCCGTTATTCTTACACGCTCTCATAGTTTTAAAATTCAGGCATTATATAATCTCCAACTCAAATCTTGCTGCAAAAAGGACCTCATGGGCAACTTTTAGGACTGGAGCAACCATGCCCTGCACCCCTTTAGTCCAGTGCTAGGTCCACCCCACCCTCCCTTTCTTCCTTTGCCCTTTATGTTTCTGTCTCTGCACACTTCCTCGTCTCCGGGTGTTGGCCAGGCTGGTCCACCCCAGCTGGAATCTGGAGAAGCTGGAGTTGTTCCTGTCTCAGGAGGCTGTGGGCTTCCCTCTCCTAGCAGCTCTTCATGGGATCACCATTGTATTTGGGGTCCACTGGTGACCAGAACGTTGTCCTGCAGGTCAGGACTACACTCATGCCTGGAATTTTGCTAAAACTTTGTCATGCAAAATGGCGCCTCAGGTCTCACAGATAATTCTCAGTTTTCACCACTTTGAGGTCACAACATGACCCCGTCACACTGTTTATAGCAATATCAGGCGAGTCTGCAAGGACCTGCAGAAGGACAAAGTTTGGAGTCCAGGTGAAAAACACTTTGTGGCGCTGCCAGAACCGGGTTCAAGATAAAACCAAGGAGCCAGAGATGGTGCCAATTAGAAATTAAGAGTCTTTCATTAGCCAGCTGGCGACCAGGCAGCAGGACCCACACAGGGAACCACTGTACGGTGCCAAGTGAAGGGAGAGCTAGGTATTTAGGTACTACAACTATACTCCCGGTGATAATAGTTACAATTAAACATGCACCTATGACATCCTGGTTGCCATCCCCATTGACAATGGTTACAATTGCTCATACATCTATAACATCCTGGTTGGCATACCTGCTGGGGCATGGTGCACCAAATGGGCCTGAGAATACTGAACTAAGTTACATTCTCAAGGAGGGGGGTGTTGCCTCACAAGCAAGGGAGTGGGGAGGTACAGACAGGGTTCAGTAGTTTTTCTATTATGTCAGCCTACAACACTGCCATGACAACATGACAAGTATTTTGCATACTTTACATTGTGGAGAACCAGGTGAAAGAAGAAATAAAATGTTTTCTTCCAACTAATCCCAAGGTATGTGATGAAAGATCATATTATGAAAATTGTTTTTCAACCCCTAACTTTTATATAAATATAAGCTAATAACAATGGTAGCAAATATCAGGAAATTCAATTACCTTGAACACTGCACTCAAACCTTCGAGTTAATCAAGGCCTTTTGGACTTTCTTAAACTGCTTTTTTAATGGACTTTATTTTCAGGCATGAGTAGTGTCAGGGGCAGGGAAGGGGAAATGTTTCACTTCTAGTTTCCCTGAAATCCAATCAGTAGAAAGTGTGCACCTTAAACACAATAGGCTAATGGCATTGTAATCACAGATAAAGGGCCCTTACAAACACCACACAGCTAGTGGTATCTTTAGTGACCCATTAAGGAGCCCAGTGATGGTTTGGATCTTTATTAAAATGTAAAGAGAGCCTGTTTTTACAGCATTATCTATAATGGTGTGAATACAAAACCCAAAAGTTCAATACTAAGAGAAGTCTTAGGAAATTATGCACATCACATCTTATGATATGATGTTACAGGACAACTGCAAATAACCATTAAACATGGAAAAAGGATGCCTGTGACATAAAGTTAACTGAAAATACAATATAAAACCTTCAATAGTCAGATTTTTCTACAAATACTGGACCTCTATAAAATACATGTGCTCCTTATGTGGTACACAAAAGGGCCAGGAAACAGCATAACGATACAATAATAACTGATTCTTTGTGGTGCTGTGACATATTTTTGAAATATTTCTTTGTATTATAATGATGTCCTTGCATCACACTGCATGTAGAGAGAAAAGATGGCAAGCCACGTTCAAAGCTGTAAGACAGTCAATAATTTCCTCCTAAGCTCAGAACTCAGGTCTGAGGCAAACCATGAGCACAGTTAAAACTGTGAGCTTTGAAGCCTCACTGTCGGGTATATTTGAAAAGCTGGTGTGAAACTAGACATAGAAGCTAACAAAAATATATTGTAACTATTTAGCAAAAACTGTATCATAGTCCTCTCTTTGCCTAATAGAAATGAAATGTCAAAGAAAAGCGCGGTGGAAAAAAAAGAAAGGAAGGAAGGAAAAAGAAAAAAAAATCTTGCTTTGGTCGGACGTCATTGTTTCTTATGCATTTTGCAGAGCATACATGGGGCGTT